>JBBYHK010199023.1:0-32633 GCA_038382065.1 Adansonia grandidieri | reverse complement strand
TATTTATAATGCAACATAGTCAACAAAATTTTTTTCCCATTCAAAATGTTTGAATTTGTCCCATGCATTAGTCTAATATTTACAGTCTGACATTTACAATCCATGCATTAGTCTCATCAACTAAAGATGATATCTGAAGGAATCTGATTCCCATGCATTAGTCTCATCAACTTATTTCATATCAGAAGGAATATGATTCTCATGCATTGGTCTCATTAACTTTTTTCATATCAGCAGAAATCACCTTTCTCATGCATTAGTCTCATCAATGTATTTCATATCAAAAAGAATCTGATTCCCATGCATTGGTCTTATCAACTTATTTCATATCAAAAAGAATCTAATTCCCATATATTATTCTTATCAATTTCTTTCATATAAAAAAAAATCTGATCATCTTGCATTAGTCTTATCAATTTATTTTATTTCAAAAAAAATTAATTTTCATACATTAGTCACATCCTTTCGAACATAAATAAAACCTAAAACTTATAAATTGTGGCATGAAATACGAAATCGTCACATGATTTGACGATTTCTCAATGCGGTATAGAAAAAACAAAAAAAAAAGTTAGTTGGGAAATCGCCATGTGAATGGCGATTTCCCAATTAATTATCAAATTGTTTTGGCCAGATTTGCAATTAATGAGAAATCACCATTTTATTTGTCGATTTCTTATAACAAGTTGAGAAATCGCCATTTTATTTGGCGATTTTTCAGTTAAATTTTACAATTGAAAAATCGTCATTTAAAATGATAATTTCTCAACTAATTTTGGCCTATTTCGATAAATAATCTAAAAACGGCTTATTTATGTAAATAAAAAATTTGTATATTATTTTAATAAAAAGGCCTTCATGTCATGCTTAAACTTAAACCCATCTATTATTAAAATATTATCATTTATTAAAATATTATTTCAATTAATATAATTATTATTAAACTATTATTTTTACAATTTTTAAATAAAATATTATTGCAATGTTAAATAATATTTTACTAATATGTTACAACTTATCACTAGAATAATAAATTATATTAATATTTTATTAATTATTATTAAAATAATTAATATTTTATTTTATTAAAACATAAAATATGCATGTTTACTAAAATTCAAAATATAAATATTGAAAATTATAATATTAAAATAATTTTATATTACTCTTTTAACATTTTTAAATATTTTTAAAATTAAAAGTTAAATATTTTCATTAATAATAATAATAATAATAATAATATTTAACTCGAATAAAGTTAAGTCTTAAACTAAAAATTATATTATTTATAAGAGGCATTTTTCGAAAATTATCTTTCCCTTTTGAAAAAGGGAAGATAATTTTTAGAAAAAAAATCTTATTTTCAATCGACTTATAAATTAGTTTCTATTGACTAAATTATTTTTTTACAAAACAAACACCAAAAAATATAAGAACCATTTTTCATAAATTATTTTTTGTAAAACAAATTGACTCTTATTACATACTTACTCCATCCATCATTATTTGCTTTTTTACCCATTTTTTCCTTTTTGCCTTCCTTGGCTCTTGCCTACCCCTGCCTCTATTTCATTGTCTCCTCAAAGCTTTTTAGTCCATCTCCTCTCTTTTCCTCGCCATTTGTTTCTCCTCATAAAGGCTTTTTCCTTTTAAAGATTTCTCAAAAATTTTATTTTCGCACATAGTAAATTTATAATTTATACATTGTTATTTGTATATAATTCTCTTTAAAAAATTTGATGTAACATATAAAATATGAAAAATTAAAATAATAATGTGCTGGATAAAAAACATTTGAAAAGCTCACTTAAGTTTAAGTTATTCTTTCAAACTTTCATTTAATCATTCAAATTATTTAAAATTTAAACTAATATTTATATTCATAAGTAATATAAAATCTATCAAAATAGAGGAAAAACTGCTCACAAAATAGCATGGGTATGCACGATATATATATATATATATATATATATATATAGAGAGAGAGAGAGAGAGAGAGAGAGAGAGAGAGAGAGAGTCAAGTGCAATGTTTAAGCATCCCCAAGAATTTGACTAAATTTACAAGTCAAAGCCATACACCTTTTTAATTACAAAATATACGAGTACCTTGAATGGACATGGTTATTTGTTGCAGAACTGATACGGTATGAAATAGTATAGTATTAGCATCCCATCCATCCCAAAAGGCTGTACTTTATTCATGCGTTAATCAAAAATCTAAAGCCAGTAAAAATCTAATCTATTTCAAAAAGTGATTATGATAACAAGACAAAATCTCATTCTTCTTAACCATTCCATTCTTAGTACAGTATAGAATAGTACAGTATAAGCATCCCATCCATCCCCAAAAGGCTGCCTTTCATCTATGCGTTAATCAACAATCTAAAACCAGTAAAAATCTAATCTATTTCCAAAAGTAATTATGATAACAAGACAAAATCTTATTCTTAACCATTCCATTCTTTTCTACAACCTTGGGCAAAAGCATAAAATAAAATGCGATATATAGCACAGACTTTACTTGCCTACCACTAAAGAATCCAAAAAGAAAGATTATAGAAGGTAGGTTTTGCTTAGTGCCAAAGAAAACGTTAAAAGTGGCAAGTTGAAGACGGTTGAGAGAACTGCCAATTTATAAAAGCAGTGTAGGAAAGTACTTGCATTGCACCAACTAATGTAGAACATGAATGTACAAGTGACTGCCAGTTTATCAGAATAAAAATTGACAGAAATTCATCACAATTTCCCTTGTTTAATATGCTTCCATGGACTAATTGCGTCCTCCTGGTTCTGCCCACTCCACTTTTGGGGCTGCACACTGGACTGGAATCATGACAAGGGTTCTTGTGAATCTCCCAAACGAGACAAGTGAAGATATGCATCAGTCCCTGACAAACATTTGAGAGAATTTTTTAATGTGTTAATATAGCTGGAGAAGATAATAGAAGTGAATATATCATACGGAAGAAAATGAGTGCCATGAGCATGAAGCAAGTAGAAATGTAAAATATTTGAGATACAAGCCAAATTATTGCAACTAGATGATTATAGCATCCCAGCAAAGTTAAAAACATTTTCATCCAAGGGAGTGGACCACGATAGTTATAATAAAAGGAGAGTATTCAAAGTAATTATCAAACAACAGAACGAAAAGTTAAGAGTTGATAATAAGAAACAGTTGGAAATGTGAAACTACTAAGCTATTTCAGTTTGAAATCTAGTTATCTGCTTCTATGAACAATATCAGAAAAGCGTCTCAAAAACTGTATCACAATAATTGCAACCAGACTTGCAACTAACACAGTCAGCAGAGACAACCCAATAGATAATGTCTAACAGTCAAATTATAGTGAAATAGAAGTAAAAGTGCTGGTTTCACTATCTATCATTTGCTCGAGGTCTAGCCTGGATTGTTGCTTTCTATGAACTTTGAGGATTTTGAGATTTACAAAACGTGTCATCTTAACAATGCAGACTTCTTCTTACCATTTAATTGAGACTGCAAAAAATAAAGTAATATTGTATAAAAATATAACACGGAAATATCAAATTTTCAAAAGTTAAGAGAGGGTAAGATGCCTCCAGAAACTCTTTTTGTGTTAACTATTAGTTAGGAGGCGCACACATGTAAACAAACATGTGATGTCAATCAAATTCTTAGAAGCTAAATAGTTCAATTGTCAAGACCTCAGATCTTGACCTTTAATGTCACAAGCAATCTTTGAATCAAAATAGTTCAATTTTAGTGGTCAACCTGTAGCAAACTGCACTCACAGTATCCTTACATAGAAATAATTTGAAGATCCCCTCCAAAATACCAAGCATAAAAGCGGCTTATTGGCAGCCCATAACCATATCCAGCCATGGTTACCGCATCAGCTGTTCCCAGATCGGAGTACTCATCCAGTGGGTTCTTGGCAGTGGTGTAAAGGTTTGCGAAAATTTTGGGAAGACCACTTCTTGGTATGCCACCCCCCTCGTCTGAGATCTCTCGCCAGGTAGACCAAGTTATATTGTAGACAAAGAGTGGAAAAAAATGTATATGTTTGATGATGCATTTTAAAAATTTTAAATCCCCATGACCTCTCTCTCTCTCTCTCACAGGAAAAAAAGTAATAGTTGCTAGAAATTCTATGGATAACATTAAGCACAACAAACTACGTTATAGTTATATCCTTAACTCCATCAGCAACTATTATTCGAATAGGTGGTGCAACTTTATCCGATTCCATAAAATGCTCTTGGACAGTACGCAAAGAGTTTTTGACCAACTCATATGCCATTAGATGCAAGTGTGTTGGAACATACCTGTTGTGCAAGAAAACAGATGATACATGGGAAGAAATCAGAGGATTACTGGTTACCATAGTTATGACTGAACTAAAAATCCAGAATGGCTTACAAAATCCACAATAGAAGGTGTAGTGAAAATAAAAGAGATGAAAAATCTAGATAAAACTAAAATGGAGCAAACTCAAAAAAATGAGATAAAATCAACTTACGGGAATGTAAAATTGCGATTACCATAGATATTAATATCAGGTGCACTTCCATACTCACACAAACAAATAGCACGAGCATCCTCATTAGCAATTTTTGCCACCTCCACTGGAAACATTTTTGTATGTATATAGCCAACGCAATGTGGAGGAGGATTAGGGTTATGCAACTCCACATGCTGCCCTGATTTCACCAAAATTTAAGCATGCAATCAGTGTTTAAACCCAGCTCAGCTCCAAAAAACAGTAACAAAAGCAAAGATGAAAAATATTTGCCAGGACGTTGAGCTTCAAGAAAACAATACATTATGACACTAAAGCAAACGAATTTGAAACTAACCAATAAGCATGCGAATTCCAATTCTTGACATGTAAAATCGATTTAGAAACTCATGAATCTCATCATGATCCTCATAAACAATCCTTGGACCCATGGCTTTCTTTAATTGTTGAACCCCCCAAAGCCATCATGGGACCACATTGTTGTGTCTCACCTTAATAGCCTTGATCATTTTTGTAAATTCCTTCTCATCATTGGTATGGTTGATCTCAGGAAAAGATCTAAGGTCACAGAAGGAATCCAAATACCAGTCTCGCACCTAAGAATAACGTATATGAGTTATTACTCCACATCTTCAAAATTAAAGACTTTATCCATCATTTGTAAACCATCTCTTAATTCAAAACCAAAATCCTCCCCCCCACAGAGAAAGGCATACAGTGTCAAAATGTTCAAAGAGGTTTAAAAAAAAAAGGCAAACTATTTCTCAGATTTTTAAGTTAAAATTACGCTGATTTTAGATTCAATCAGCAAAGAATATGCTTCCAATATGTGGTCAGAACTCAGAATGTAAGATGAGAGCCGGTCAAAAGCAAACAGCATCCAGATATGAAATCAGAATGTTCTCCGCTAAATACTGTTTAAGCCTGTCAAAAAAATGAAAGCCTCAGGAAACAAATCAGGGTATAAAGAATTTCTCCATGATTCCGTTAGAGGTTCTAAAAAGTTAGCGGTTTGTAGCAAAGCATGCATATGCATATATGAAAATGTATGTGAAGGGCATGGAAGACTGTGCAACAAATAGCTAGAAAATCGGAAGGCAGAGACACGAAGAGCCTCCGTATACAGTAAGAAAGAATTAGTACTAGTTATTTAATTAAAGATTAGCAGAATCACGTATTCAAAGGATAAAGATAAAAAGAAAAAAAAGAAATCAATTGAGATAAATACCCATTTTGGCAAAATGAAAAAACAAAACTTTGACACCAAAAAAGGAGCAGTGGGTTAAGGAAAATAGCAGCAAGGCAAGCCATGGAAGAAGACATGAAATTGAAAGGAAAAGAAGAAACCTTCAAAACAGCAGGCTTCTCAGAAAGGCCATAAGGGAGGGTCTCAAGCTCAAAAGCTCTGCGGGCAATCCTGATGGGGAGCTCCTTGCGGAGAAACTGAGCCGAAATCAACAAGTTTCGGTCAGTGGGCTTGGACCCAAACTTCATCATGTACCTCAGGCTGACCCCTGTCTGCTTCATGCAACCCCATTTCCGGACCTCCTCTATGAAGCTATTGGAGAAAGAGTGGCACGCCTTTTTAGCCGCCATCACCTTCCTTGAAGACCCGCAATGATTAGAATTAAGCTAGACCTTTAGCCAGGTGAGCAACATGCAATTCCAGAAACCTTGTGTAGGAAATGCCAAAGTATGATAGAGGATTATTGAAAACCGAAAACACCCAAGAAGAAGAATTCAATTGAGAAAGTTAGCGACTTCCGATAAAATAGTTAACAGAGAGAGAGAGAGAGAGAGAGAGAGAGAGAGAGAGAGGAAAAAGAAAAAGTCGTGGAAAGATTGGACAAGTGGTTTACGCTTGCAGTTGCAGGAGGTCCTCCTCCATCTCTTCTATTCTACATCTGGGTCACGCAAATAGTAGTAATTAACTGCCGATTACACTCGTTTTTTTTGTTATTTACCATCCCATTGCCACATTGACATTGAAATGGAGATCTGCAGTCTGCAGTTTTGGTTCTATTGGCTAGCTAATATATTTAGGATATTGGATTGGATGTGGACATTGGACAAATTAAGTTTGCTTTGTTTAAAATAGAACTCAAACTCCTAAGCCAATCAGAATATGCTGACAGTATGTGCCTGTCTCGACTCTCGACAACCCATTGCCATTGCTATCGCCATTGCCAACAATACACATACATTTTCTCATTTTTTTCTCCGTTCACCTTTTTAGAGATTTGTCTGTTTTTCTTCTTACTTCGATGAAAGAGAATGACTAAATTAATCATTTACATGACCTAACATAACCTAACCCAACCAAGCTTTTTAGTGCCAGTAGTAATTGGCCAACCCCAAGCAAAGCTTTTTGTTTACTGTTAAAAGTTGAAACGTATCGTATGCCACTACCAAACCTCTTTTCAACATTTTATATTATCAACTTTCTTTGCTCTTCCTGTCCTTGTGGATCTTCAGCAACAACACCTAGTACTCTTACCTACACACCACTCCTCCTTTCTTATTTTGTAATTTTTATCTAAATTTGCACATTTGAGTTCTCTGCTATGCTCTGCTGCAAAGACTTGCTACAATGTAATGTCTGGTAGTTGTTATGAGATACTTAACAAATTTATAAGACTACAATAAAAATCTTATTTCTAAATTTTGTTTCTTAAAGGAAAGTTTCATTTTCATCACAGAGAAAGCAAGTTAAACCGTATGATATAAAAATAAAATTTAAGTAAAAGCATTTATGACAGCTAAATTTATTGCTACGAGCCTACTAATAGTACATTTTCGACAAGAAAAAGGGACCCCTGCAGTTGATGTCACCAAAGCAATACTCGGCTCAAACTAAAACAGGGGAAATTTGGATTATTTATGGAGCAAAGTAGCAAAATTCACGGCCTTTCCCGTGTTCTGTGATTGGAAAGTGAGCGCGTGAAGCAGGCAATCAGCAGCTGCTGTCCTGTTTCGGATTCCCCAAAAGAATTCCCATAGAAATCTCTCATCTTGGTGAAATCCTAGCCAAGCCATTTATTCATGGGATATCCTCCGCCACAAGCTAAAAATTAGGACAATGACTCCTCGCTTTTTCTTCGACTTATCCAGTTCATTATCAAAATAAAAAACAGTAGAGTGAAAATACATCCACTCCACGCCATTTCACTCCACATGTCTTTTATTCTCCCCCAACCCAAGATTGAAACTTGAAAAGTAATGAAGACCCATCAACTCGGCTTTGCTTTGTATTTTGCCCTTTTAACTGTTGTCCAGTGTTGGTTAAAACGATACTAGAATAAATTAAATAATTTAATTAAAAAATTACAAAATAAATATACGTGTTATTAAAAATTTTAAAACGTCAAATGTTATACGATTGAGTAAAGGTTGAACCTCTGACCTTAAGACGTTTATTGTCTGCCACCAATATGCTCGACAGTATTTGCAACACGTCTCTCAGGCCTCTTCGATTACGTTGCGATTGTTAGCACTTACAAGCGCAACACTATGAACCAAAGGTGATGAATCTCTCTCAGATGACTAGAGGAATAGAGAGGAATAGAAGAAAGGAAGATGATTTTTTGTATATTTTTCCTTCTCCAGTTTTACACCTATTTATAGGTGTTAAAACATAATCTGATAAGATTTAAAAGGAAAAAATCTTTTTTAAATTTTAAAATTTTAATTTTAAATTTAGATTCTGAAAATCTGGATAATATCATAATTTAAATTTTAAAATTTAAATTTCAGATGACAATTTAAAATTTAAACAGAATATCTTATCCAAACTAGATTATCTTCCTCTTCAAATGGGTATTATGAGAACAATTTCTCATTCACCTCGGATATCAATTATGCATCGTATTTATGCACCGTGTATACATATAATTATCTTTATTGATATCCAAAAATCCCCCACATGAATGGAAATTGTCCGAATAAAATGACAAACTGACTCAAAATATGAGAGAGAATAACTTGAAGAGTTATTGCATAAAGATAGGTAGCTTTTGGCTTTGAACCTTTCACAATGACAACTATCGGATTTACTCGGTTAACTAGTGAACTTGATGTCTTGAACTATTCAGCCTTTATTGTAAAACCAAGACAATAGGTGTCACACAATCCCTCTTCGAACACCTTTAGTTCTCATGGTTGTGTTCATTTTGGCCCCGAACACGTCCTGGTTTCAGAGAGTACTCTAGAGAATTTAGCTTTATCAATTCTTATAGAAATGGCCACATTTCACACTCACATAGGTGATTTCTTATCAAGAGTATCTTACAATACCCCACTTGATTTTATCAAGCTATAAGAATCATTAAAAGCATAGCTTAACCTAACACCTCTGCAGGTAGCACTGATTCACCGTAGGAATGGGTAAGAGTGTTTAACTCTTTCAGTACTCTCATTAAGTTAACATAATTCGGTTGTCCCTTTGAACCTAGATCTTGGAATCTCCAATCAACTAGGTAGGGTTGCCATTATGTAACTTTTAATTTATAGGCTTAAGTCACATTCCCCTCGATGATTTATAAACTTGCTCTCTCGTTAAACCTTTAGTAAGTGAATCTGCGATATTATCCTTTGATTTCACATAATCAATAGAAATCATCCCATTTGAGAGCAATTGTCTCACGGTATTGTGTCTTCGACAAATATGTTAAGACTTACTATTATAAAAACAACTCTATGCCTTACCAAGTGCAGATTGGCTATCGCAATGTATACATATTGCCGTCACAGGTTTCGACCAACATGGAATATCTTCTAAAAAATTGTGAAGCCACTCTGCTTCTTCTTCAGCTTTATCTAAAGCAATAAACTCAGATTCCATCGTGGATGTGGCTATACATGTTTGTTTAAAAGATTTCCAAGACACTGCAGCTTCTACGATAGTAAAAACGAATTCGCTATTGGATTTTGAGTCTTTAGTATCTGATATCCAATTTGCATTACTGTATCCTTCTAGTACAGCTGGATATCTCGTCTAGTGCAGTCCATAATTTAAGGTGCATCTCAAATATCTGAGTGCTCTCACGATTGCTTTCTAGTGATCTTATCTCAGATTACTTGTAAATCTACTCAGTTTGCTTACTGAATAGGCTATTTTCGGTCTTGTATAGTTCATTAGATACATTAAGCTACCAATTATGCGCGAATACTCAACTTGAGATATTGCATCACTAGTATTCTTCCTTAGATGTAAGTTTACATCTATGGGTGTTTTGGCAATATTGGTATCATTCTTATTAAACCTTTCAAGGATCTTGTTCACATAATGATCTTGAGTTAATACCAAGCCATCTTGTGATTTAGAAATTTTAATTCCTAAAATCACATTTGCTACACCTATGTCTTTCATATCAAACTTACTGGTCAACCATGATTTGGTAGCTTTAATAATCTCATCATTATTGCCTAAGATCAATAAATCATCTACGTATAGACAGACAATGACATAACCTTTATCCGTATACTTTATGTATGCACATTTATCGCATTCATTAATGTGAAACCCTTATGACAACATTGTTTTGTCAAATTTTTGATGCCATTTTTTCGATGCTTGCTTTAAACCATATAATGATTTATCAAGCCTACACACCTTCTTTTCCTGACCTAGAACTATAAACCCATCAGGTTGTTCCATATAGATTTCTTCATCTAATTCTTCATTCAGGAAAGCAGTCTTATCATCCATTTGGTGTATCTTGAGATCGCTAAGAGCCACAATAGCTACTAACATTAGAATAGATGTTATCCTCGTAACTGGTGAGTACGTATCGAAGGAATCAAGCCCTTCTTTTTGCTTGTACCTTTTATTACAAACCGAGCTTTATACTTGTCTATAGATCCATCTGCCTTTATCTTCCTCTTAAATATCCATTTGGATCCCAACGGGTTATGCCCTTGAAGAAGATCCACCAGTTCCCATGTATGATTTTGCATGATGGATTCTATTTCATTGTTAATGGCCTCTTTCCAGAATGGTGCCTCTGGAGATGACATAGCCTCTTTAAATGTTTGAGGTTTATTTTCTAACAAATACGTTAGAAAATCTGGACCATAAGTAGTCTGTACTTTAGTCCATTTACTCCTTTGGGGTTCTATTTGTTCCTCCTCATCCACTTATGGATCACTACTTAAGTCTTCATGGGCTCTTTTCGTAGTCTTATTTTCTTGTGTTCCCTTATAGGGAAATACATCTTTAAAAAATGAAGCATTCCTCGATTCAATAATCGTATTAACATGAACCTTAAGAATGTCTGACTTATACACAAGAAAACGATAAACCGCACTGTTATTTGCATATCCAATGAATACGCAATCTATAGTTTTAAGTCTGATCTTAACCTTTTTAGGCAGAGGAATTGCTACCTTAGCAAGACACGCCCACATTTTCATGTATTTGTAGGAAGGTTTCTGACCCTTCCATAACTCATACGGTGTCTTGTCTGATTTCTTCTGAGGTATTTTATTTAATATATAGTTGGCTGTTAAAATAGCCCCTCATAAGTTGTGTGGTAACCTCAAGCTTATCAACAAAGCATTCATCATATCTTTCAATGTATGATTTTTGCGCTCCGCAATATTGTTTTGTTGAGCTGAATAAGGAGCGGTGGTTTGATGGATAATTTCATGTTCTATGCAGAACTCATTAAACGATGCATCGTATTCACCACCTCTATCACTTCTTATTTCCTTAACCATTTTGCTTAGTTGATTTTCAACCTCTATTTTAAAGAGTTTAAATGCTTCTAAGGCCTCGTCTTTGCTTCTTAGCAAATAGACGTAACAATACCTTGTGCAATCATCTATAAAAGTAATGAAATACTTTTTACCACCTCTAGTTTGCACAAACTTTAAGTCACAGATATCTGTGTAAATTAGATCTAGAGGTTCACTCTGTCTTTCTATTGAATAGAAAAGAGCCTTAACAAATTTGGATTCCATACAAGTCTCACACTTGTAACTTTTATTTATCTGAATTTTCGAAAGCAAATCCAAATTGCTAATCCTTTGCAAGTTTTTATAACTCAAGCAAATAAGCCGAAGAACTCATTTTATTTCTCTTATCGTTCTTCGTTACAACAACCATTACGTTCAGCTTAAAAAGCCCATCATGTAGATAACCTTTACCTACAAACATCCTACTTTTAGCGAGTGCAAATTGGTCAGACTCAAAGACCAACCTAAATCTTTTCATGCTGAGAAAAGAGCCGGATACCAAATTCTTATGAATTTTAGGAACATGAACCACATTATTCAAGGTTAGTTCTTTTTCGAAGGTCATCTTGAGCACCACCTTCCCACGGCCTTGTATTTTACTTACCAAAGAGTTTCCTATAAATAATTGCTCTTCATGAGTAGTTTTTTTATACTTGAAAAAACTCTTCCTATCAGAATACACGTGACAAGTGGCATCGATATCAACCCACCAAGTCATCGGGTTTTCCACAATATTCACTTCTGTCACAACAAGGACAAGCTCAATCTCATCGTCAACATTTAGGTTGCTTTGAGTTTTCTTAATTTTGTTCTGACAACAATCTTTAGCACAGTGTCTGGGATTGTTCCATTTATTGACACCGGCTCTCTTATTGCCTTGGGAAAAAATGGAAACAACTTGTTTCCACTTTTGCAAATGCTAGATAACATTTGCCTCGACATTCGTAGTTTGAACACCACCCTTCTTATCCAAATCAAGAATATCATCCTTAATTCTTAATCGAATCACAGTTTTTGAGTCCACCATCCCAAAGTTCAAAAATCAACCAACTACAAATTTCTTCGTGTCGGCATCATCAATTTTGTACCTTTTGTTCGAGGACTCCCATAGCTCTCTCGTTATTTTTATCAGACTATACACGTATAATGTGTTATCTAGTGCATTAAGGATATAACTCTTGCATAGGAAATTTGAATATTTCCATGCATCCATCAAGGCCACCTCAGTATTATTTGGCTTTCCTTCTTTAAGAATTGAGGCCTCCACCTGATTCAGATTTAGAGTGATTAAATTAATCAATATCTCATGATGCCAACGTTTGAAATTCACACTGTTGAACTTCTTGGGTCTCTCACCATGCATAGTTTATGGAGGTAATTACACTACGGGCGTATTCATATTATCGACAGCCAATTTTGCCATCTATTATTTTTAAATAATAGGATCGACTTTAATCCCAATTTTTAATCTTGTTAAAAGCAAGTTGAAAGAATACAAAAAAGAGATATATATATATATATATATTAAAAGTATACCTCTTACTCCAAAACAAATTAACCAATTAAATCAGATATAAATAAATATACCAGTAACACAATTGAAAAGAAACAAAATCGAAAGAAACAGAGTATCAAAATGATAAGGCCATGAAAGGTGTAAAATTATAATTATATTAAGAAATATAAAAAGCAACCATAAATATGCAAGGAAATTGACAAAGTAGTATCCAAGAATCAACAACAAACATCTCAACTACCAAAGTGTTGTAAATCAATATTGAGAAAAAAAATTTTTAACAACCCGTGTTTCACGATTTGACTCTTAACAAAAAATGAATTAAAAAAATTAATAATACATGCACGAGAAGAATAAAGGAATAAAAAGACCAAACAACAATATATGAAGTATATCACCTAGTTCCCAATATACGAAATCAAACAGTGAATATAATTAACTTGAAAACAAATCACAATGATTAATAAAAAAAAATCTTGGCAAAACCAATGAAGCAATTATAACCATGCAGAATAATTATGAACTATTGATAGAATCTGAGCAATACAAACATAGGAAAGCATCAGTCTATTATAAAACAAATAGCTGTAGTTAAAAAGGAACTCACGACTTTAACAAAATCAGTTAAGCAAGATTGAAAGAAACTAGTGTCGAACAGAATAATAATAACAGATTATTAAAATAGTATCAAAAACACTAAAATCAAAAGACAATATCGAAACTCAATATACTAAAAACAGCAACAATAGATGGTACATCAAAATATACCAAAACAAATGTCTTAAGATTGTTAGTCTCGAGCTACTGCAAAATGAACAAACGGTTAAAACGATACTAGAATAAATTAAATAATCTAATTGAAAAATCATAGAATAAATATACGTGTTACCGAAAAATTTGAAACGTCGAATGTTACACGATCTAATCAAGGTCGAACCTCTGACCCTAAGACGTTTATTGCCTGCCACCAATGTGCTCAACAGTATTTGCAACACATTTCCTAGGCCTCCTCGATCACGTTGCGATTATTAGCACTTACAAGCACAACACTACGAACCTAAAGTGATGAAATTCTCTCTCAGATGACTAGAGGAATAGAAAGGAATAGAAGAAAGGAATATGATTTTTGGTGTGTTTTTCCTTCTCCAGTTTTACACCTATTTATAGGTGGTAAAACATGATCTGATAAGATTTAGAAGGATAAAATCTTTTTCAAATTTTAAAATTTAAAATTTAAATTTAGATTCTGAAAATCTGGATAGTATCAGAATTTAAATTTTAAAATTTAAATTTCAGATGACAATTTGAAATTTAAACAGAATATCTTATCCAAACTAGATTATCTTCCTCTTCAAGTGTCCCATTCACCTCAGATATCAATCATGCATCGTATTTATGCACCGTGTATACACATAAATATCTTTATTGATATCCAATAGTTAGTAGATGGTACTAGCTGTTGGTGAGTAACAGGTGAGGGCCGTTGGTATTAGCTCGCAAGGGTAGGTCCAAGTTGTATGACTATTATAGTTAGCGTCAATTTCTTTGTTTTTTTTCTTTCTATTAGTGTGAATCCAAAATTCCAGGTCATCATGAGCATGTCCTATAGATTGTGTGATACTCATGCAGAACACATCAAGAAATATACATTAAAATTCCTCTCTCTCTCTCTCTCTCTCTCTCTCTCTCTCTCTCTCTCTCTCTCTTTCTTCTCTACACTCCGCTGTTCTCTCTTTAGCTTCTTTTCGGTTTTCTTCAACTGATCGACCATTATTGAGTGATATCAGAGCCTTCAATTCTAGCATCAGTAGCGAAAAGCAACATCCGACGTTTTCAATGAGAGCATAACCAAATGCAACAAGATCTCTTTAAGGTTCAAACAGACCTAGTGGCTCGACGATAAGTTTAAGGAAAGGTTTTTCGATCGCAGATCAAGCTAGAGCTTAAAAGGTTTCTCTTCTGGTGAACAAGGGATGGATTACTTGTAGCAAACGGGTTATACTTGAGTTGAGCTCCCACAGTGGATCTAGAGGTGGCTACAAATCTCAGGGGCATCTTTATCGATTTGTTCCTCTGGTTACATCTGTTAAAAACTCATCTGAGGAAGGTGGCCACATGCGACCTTACACGCTTAAGTGTTTACAATTTTCTAGCGATGATTTTAAAGATCCACGATGAAGTTGGGGCGATACTTCGAAGCAAAAAAGGTTCTTGAAGTAGGAGAAGTCAGGACAATAATGCTCAACCTTGAAGACAAAGCTCTACAGTGGCACCACTACTTTGCCTAGTTGCAAGAGGCATTGATAAACTAAGTTCGGTCAAGTATCTCAAAGAGATAGTAGACATGTTTGCACCTGATGAGTATGAGGCCCAGTGGCAGAGCTCGAGTCTTTGCGGTAAACATATTACTTAGTAAGAGTGACGGCTACTATTTTTGCTTAGTCGACTATAATGAACCATCCAAATATTCTAGAAAATATAAAGGGTTTATCAAAATGATATGCAATGTTCACATACCCGATTTAAGGATAAGGAGTTTTTTTTAAATTGCTTAGTTCAAATTCTTTAGATACTATGGTCAAATTTGACCACGATTTCCATTCTAAGGCTGCAATATATTCACTTCCCAACAAGAAAGGGGCAGAGATGTGTGCCTAAAGCTATGTTTCAACACTTCACAGAAAAAGCCATTAAAGTAATTATGCTTGCCTAAGAGGAAGCTAGACGATTTGTCCTTTTGTTGGTACAAAGCAAATTTTATTAGGCCTATTAGTGAAGGTACTAACATTGCTACGAAAGTTCTTAAACCTATGGGAATCAATCTTCAGATGCATGTGTAGACATAGAGAAGCTAATTGAAAGGGGTAGTGAGTTTGTTGTTATGGAAATTTGATTTACGCCTCATGCAAACTTGTTTTGGAACTTTCATTGAAGAAGCCAGTCCTCAAAACTTCTTTTTCTTGGGTTACTTCATGAAGATGCTGGTGTAGCAGCCCGTGGTTTTAAGAATTTAGGTGTAAGCCCTACTAATATCCACACATAAGGTGTTCAAATGCTTGGTGAATGCAATGAAATTAATGTTGTTCCTAGAGGATCAACTAGCAACACAAAGGTTCCAATTGAAAAATGTGAAACCAACTTGACTAAGTTGGTTGAGGATGGTAAATTGGTTCCTATTGCTGACAGGCAGGCTCAAATAAAACATGTTGTGAAAATATTAGATAGAGGAGCCAAAAGCAACCCATGTCTTACTGGAGAATAGGGTGTTGGAAATGTAGCAAATGTTGAAGACCTTGCTTAACGCATTGCTAGTGTTGATGTTCTTAATACTATTGAGGGAAAAGGCTATAAACACTTGATATCAGTCTTCTTATTGCTGGAACCAAGTGTCATGGATGTTAGTAAATATGCCCTAGAGCCAATCAAATTGGACAAAAGTATGCAATCAAATTGGACAACAAGTATGCAATCAATAATGCAAATGCATCACTACATCATAGTATTACACTTTTTTCTTCATATTGGTGACATGATTGACAATCATGGAATCAATAATTGGATGAAGCCTATGGAACATATAAGGCCTTGCAAAGAAATTATCAAGAGTTATAATTATAGGATTCTTATGCATCAAATCCATGTTCCTAAACTTGTTCTTAGTTATCGTATTACCAAGATAGGGCATTGGTAATACTCAAAGACTAGCACGTGTTATTTTGTTTCACTTATGAAGTAACCGATCTCATAAATTAAACTATAAGGGATACTTGGGATGGCATGCAAGTGATTGTTTTATTGAAACAAGTTCATTAAAAGTGGCCCATGTGAGAACTTCATTTGCATTAGTCACTCAAGTGTCTATGAAAATTTTCTCACGTGCCAGTCATAGAACTAGTCCTTAAACTTGTGATACAAGGTTATCTTGTATGAGACATTTCATACTTTGAATTCAACTAAGATGGATGCCTAGGTAGGATGTTTTTAGGTATGGCATGAACCATATGAAGGTAGATGAGTGATCCAAAAATGATTCACCACACCTAGTGTTATCCAAGATATATTTTATATATTCTTTTTATGGTTATTAGGATTAAAGTTTTTGACCAAAGCATGATGAATTTAGCATAAATTGTTTCTTTAAATTTATAATGTTAACCATGAGCTGCAGGTACTAATATGGATTAAAGCATGAGTTGACACTACACTATGGACATGTTAATTAGACATGTTAATGAGATTAATTATGGACATGTTAATGATTCACAACTCTTGATCTATGAACATTGTTAATGAGATTAATTTTGTTCATTGCCAACATGTTGAGAACTTAATGGGTCATAAACAATATGACATGTTAATTTGATTAAAACCAAGATTTAATTAAGTTTAATTTAACTTCATTAAAAGGTATATGTTGAAGGGATTGATTCAATACTTTAATTAATATTTGATTAAGACATAAATTAGATTTATGAAATCTAATCGTGGATTTTTTTAATATCACAAGAAAGATAAGAATTTCTTACTAAGATAATGTCTAATTGTAGACATGTCATTGAGTTGTCTTAATCTTGGCCGAATATTATTTTTAGTTACTGAGATAGTTATTAGACAATTATTCAAGGTGAATTGAATAATTATATGATAGTTATTTAATTGAATTTACTTGAAGTAAAATTGTTATATGCAGGTGAGAAAGTTAATTGAAAATTAGTATTTTTGCATATAAATTTAGGGTTGGTTGAAACCCTAGCTGTGTAATTTAATAAGCCTTGTTTTGAACGAAGCCCAATTAGCATGTGCTAGGTTCGGCCGAACTTAACAAAGCCCAATTAGTTTTGGAGTAGGCTAAGATACTAATTAGTTAACAGTTGGGTCAAATCTTGATTAGTTTAGATAAAAGAGTTCAATGTTGATCAAACAACCTCGCTATAAAAACCATATTAGGGTGCCAACGATGCCAACGACATGTGAGTGATAACCTAATTTTTACTTTGTTGGTTGCTGGAAATTTGATTTCCAAGAAAGCTAGGACAAACTCTAAGTTTCGGCCAAGAAAAGAAAACCTAACTGCAACTAGTTCTGTGAGTTTTTCCATAGTTGTTTTTTCATTGCTTTGTAATCAAGGAACGGTCTTGATTCCTTGAGAGTGTTTGAGATCAAAATCGTTAAGCCACCACTTGAGAAACCCTAGATCTTGAGAAGATTCAAAGCATCGTTTGTGCGGATCGCCATTAAAGGTGACACATTTAAAACGTTCATGATCTCGGGGAGGCCTTGAATTTATCAATTTATGCTTATCTTTTTATAGGATCTTGACCCTCAAAGTTATGAGTCTGTAAAGGGGTATAATCTCAGCCTTAAAGTTTTCTTGGTCACAACATGTACATCACAGACTAAAGATCCTGAAAGAATCTAACTTGTAATCGTGTTTTATTTTTCGATGTGCATTATGACCTTGTAAATTCTTGTAATTCTGATTTAATTATTGAATTCAGAATACAAGATTCCATTTAGTAGAGAGATTAAAAAAGCTGAGAAGGAAATTAAGCTAGTGATGAGAGAATATTGTTTATTGATGTGGTGCACAGCTTAACTGAAGTAGGAGCTATAGAAGAAGATATTCTTGTTGCCAATATCTTGAAGCAAACTCTTCAAAAAGTGAATTGTAATGTCATGGGACCATAACACTTGATGAATACAGAAAGCGTATTGAGAAAGACCTAATTTAGGAAAAAGGTTCCAACCAGTCAATGTTTTTGAACCATCTATAGATGAAACTATACAAATTTTGAAAAGGTAGTGAGAGCATTATGAGATTCACCACATGTTGTGTTACATAGATGAGGCCTTAATTCCTACTACACAATTGTCATACTAGTAGATTGAGCATTTTGAATTGATTAATGAAACCGATTCTCGTGTTTTCTTTCATCATGCACAACTCTTTGAAGAAGCTAAAGAGCTTAAAAAAAGAGCCTAGGCAGAACATAAAGTTTAAGAATAAACCTATTCACAACTAAGGCTTTAAGAAGACTAGAGTGTTACATGACTGATAAATTGAGCTCATACTCATATCACTACTATCCAAGAAAAAAAAATCAAAGTAGATACAAAGTTAAGGGGTTGAGGTCCATCTGAAATAGAAGTAGACATTCAGCATATTGTCTCTGCATAGAGTGGTATTCCTATTGAGAAAGTATCAATTGTTGGATATGATCATGTCATTAAGATGGAAAAAGACTAGTCATAAGAGAGTTATTGGTGAAGATGAAGTTGTCAAATTCACTGGCCATGCTATTCACTATGCCTATGTTGGCCTTAGTAATTCTAATCAGCCAATTGCTAGTTTCATCTTTATTAGATGAACTGGTAAAGGAAAGTCAGAACTAGCAAAGGAACTAGGCATTTACTATTTTAGCTTTAAAAAAGCCATGATTTGGCATGATATAAGTGAGTTTATGAAAATGCACAAAGTATCAAAACTCATTAGTTTACCCCTAGGTATGTTAGTTAACTGAAAGTGGTCAATTAACTAACATTAAGATTGAAAAAGTCCATCCTAATGTCTTTAACATGATGCTTTAGAAACTTAAGGATGGAAGGTCAATAGATGATAAAGGAAAGACTATGGGGTTTAAGTATATCCTTCTGGTAATGATATATAATATTAAAGTAGTTTAATTAAGAATGGTGGATAAAAAATAGGATTTGATCTTTATTATGATAAGAATGACAATAGTTGTTAATAGAATAAAGAGCCTGGTGATGGAAGAATTGAAGCAATATTATAGGCCAATATTCTTAAATAGATTGGATGAGATGATTGTTTTCAAGCAACTTGCCAAGTTGGAGGTGAAGAAGATTGATGAGTAAATGCTTAAGAAGGTGTTTGATAGGCCTGAAGCCATAAAAATAGAACTTCAAGTCACTAAAAGGTTTAGAGAAAGAACGGTGAAGAAAGGTAATTGAGCTATCACTGAAGTCTTAAGTTAGTAGATTAATTTGTTCTTAAGGATGTTTCACCAGAGTATTGCAACAAAAGTTTTTGACCTCCAATCCTTAAGGACTAGGATTATTTCAATAGAGGGTACCATTGCAAGTTATTTGTATTGTTAGTTCATTATACTAGTTGTTGGTAAGCAATAGGCTAGGCCTATTCACTGTAAACATATTACGATACGGTGATGTGTAGAAAATCATTTGTAAAACCCCAAAAGCTATCGCTATAAGTCCAAGAGACCAATATCAATGATTAGTAAAGCTATTCCAATAAAATTTTAAGCTTTGATATAGATCTATACCAATGAAAAAATTATCATCAAAGTATGGTTTATAGTCTACACCGACAGTCATAAGCATAAACGTCACTAATTTTGTTACCGTTGGTATATACAATGTTGTGATAGTTAATTTCACTTCTGTATATAACACAGTTTGACTGACACCATAAAAATAGCAATAGTGTAGCTGTTGGTATAGGGTTTAATTGTAACATGCACAATTAAACTTATTGTGACAATATTATCCACCAGTATAGAATGTAGTTATTTGATGGTAGTGCTTTCATTGTATGTTTACCTACAATTTAGTCGGTCACTATATGGCACATTGTTGTTGCTATACAATATATCGGTATAGTGTATAACACATAGGTAAAAGTAAATTTTTTTTTTAATATTTTAATTAATATTGATTCATTTTATAATTTTAATACCTCAACCAGACCGATCAACCCAGACTTATGAATTAAACCTATCAACAAGATCCATGAATTGAACCACTAAACCAATCCATGAACTAAAGCCTTAAATTGGACCCTTCAATTGAACCTTCTCAAACTAAACCTTCAAACTAAATAACTCAATATGACAAAACTAAACCTTGCGTATGTAAGTATGAATATATATATATATATTTATATACTCTATTAAGTATGTATGTATGCATTTCCAATCTATTTTTAGGTCTCTAAATCTAATCGCCCTTAAATTCAATCTTTATCTTTTCCACTCTACGTTGCCCTTGATATCATTACTCATTAACTTTCTAAAGAACACTAGTACAATTTTAATTACTACTATCAAATACAAAAATATCAATGTCTTTAATTTGATTTTTTTGGAATGAAATAAAGATGCTAGAATTTGTATTTAACTTATTATAAGTAATATTATTAGTGTGTATATATATAATGTTATTATTGAGTATTGTTTTTTTTTTCTTTTTGGCTTAGAGTCTCGTACTTTTTTCTTTTTCAATTGCATATTAACTTCAATTGTTATCTTTATTAATTATTACATTAATTTAACGCGTATATAATAAAAATGTTAAAGTTAAGGTTATACAATAAAAGTGTAACATATAAAGTGTTTTTTCTTAAATTTAATAAAAATAGTTCATTAAATGTAAAAATTTGTTTATATAAAAGGTTATAATGTTATGTCAATTTGGCAATGAACCCTTAAATCTCTGGACATCTACCATTGTTGAGAAACACCACTGAAGCTCTAATGATTTGATACCCTCTTAAGATACCTCTTGAGTGTATTCCCAGATATGGTGCAACATCACAAAACCATTCTCCCCCTTTGATTCTTTTTTTTACCTCCATTACTATAGGTTTTGGCTATGTGCTTGGTGATGGCTATAGAATCAAAATTTGGACTGATGTTGGTGTAGTCAAGGATTTCAATTATTGGTCAAATTATGAGCAGAAATGGCATGTCAGCATTAGAAGGAGTGCCTTTCTTGGGAAAGGGCCTAATGGAATAAATTCCAGACAACCATCAACATGGCATTTTCGAATAAAAATGGCAGTGACAATATTATTTGGACACCAACTGCGAGTAATGTTTACTTTTAAAAATCCTACTATAAGTTTAACCACTCTAGTATGTTGTTTGACTCCTTTTAATGGAAATTTTTTTGGTTTGGTGTTTCACCCCCAAAAATGGAGCTTTTCTACTGGCAAGTTATCCATGAACGTGCAGCTGTTAAACTCAAACCAGCCAAAAAAAATCAACTGCCAGCCGATCAAACAATGTGCCTCTTATGCATAACTAATCTTGAATCAGTCAATCACTTATTTTTCACCTATTATCATTCTTGGAAGGTCCACTACCTTTGTGTAAAGAAATAGGGGATACAATGGGTCTGTTCAAGCTCGGCTAAATCTTTTTTTTGAACAGTAACTATCAATTTCATCTTTAGTGTGAAGGTATGGATGATGTTATTTTTTGCTGTAATCTGGTCCATTTGGCTATGTAGAAATAACCTTGTATTCAATTAGAAATCTTTTGAGTCCTTGCAAGTTTTTGATCTTATATGAATACAATTAGCTTGGTTGTTCAAAGCCAAATGGTTGAACAACTCTTTCACTGTTCTTGACTTCCTCAATAACATCTCTTTCGTCTCAAAATCATAAGCTAATCTTATTCACAAAACCATATGCAAATGGTCTTATCGCCTTATGGACTATATGAAATTGAATGTAAAAAGTTAGGTAAGTCGGGTCCTGCGGGTATTGGTGGTGTTCTTTGAGATTTGCAATGTTCTTTGAGATGAGTTTGACAATAATACAGGAGTTTTCTTTTTTCCTATTGTCATTGCTAACTGGACTTATGAAGAATTCTTGGCGATTTATGAAACTTTTCTCTTAGCTATAATAGCTTTAAAATAATCTCAGTTTTGATAAAACTAAAACTTAAGTTTAATCAGCTTGTAAT
The DNA here is from genome assembly GCA_038382065.1 of Adansonia grandidieri. Lineage (NCBI taxonomy): Eukaryota > Viridiplantae > Streptophyta > Magnoliopsida > Malvales > Malvaceae > Adansonia > Adansonia grandidieri. The sequence continues at coordinate 10,152 of JBBYHK010199023.1, read as the reverse complement.
TAAATATTTTCAATTTAGTATTTTTCCTTGAACTATTTGACAACACCTTAAAAAATATTTGAATGTGTTTAACTCTTTTAAACAGTAAAAAATGTATTCCTAATGTATACATTTATATAAAACATTTTTTAAATAAGTTTTCTATGTTTTGAAGTCAAGAATAACAATGTTAACATAATTCTTAAGTGTATGCATTGATACCCTAGGTGTATGTATCAATACAATGCTTGCAATAGCTAAAGTTTTATGAAACCCTCGAATGTATCGATACAAGGCAGAATGCATCGATACATCAATGTGTGTATCAATACAGCCTTAAGCTCTATCGATACAAGGCATAACAATCATATTTTGTACTTTTAAATGCAATGGATTGATACATAAGGCGATACACCATCATGGGAATGAACGATAATCAATCAAATAAAGTCTCCAACAGCTCTATTCCTTCACCAAACATCTCCAACAGTTATATTCATGATCAAGGCTATAAATAAGTCTCTCTAACACTTCCAACAAAATGATATACCAAGAGATTAAGCTTAGAGTCATATTTTACATCTCTTACATAATTTTTTCTATGTAGTTCTCAAATGTATAAGATTAATTCTTCCTATCTTCGTATTCTTTATTTTGTATCATTAGATACATTCATCCTTAGTGCCTAAAATTCTTGTAAAGACCTAATTTTAGAGGTTTTATTTGTTTACACCTAATCCTTGTAAAAATGGTAGGTTCTTACTTAACCAATTAAAAAATAAAAAAGAGCTCTATCTTAGCTATAAAAGATAGAGAGGATTGATATTCTATTTTTGCCTTAAGAAAAAGATAAAAAGTATAAAGGTTATACCTTGTCTTTGAAAGGTAGATAATTCGAGTTAGTGAATTGGAGGAATCCTAAGCAACTGAGGCCAAGGTAGGAAACACAGGTAAGTAAGGCTAAACCTCTCTAAATACCTGTATTCGCTTCTCTTTACTTAACTCTTTAATTGTTTTTATTATTTGCTAACTTGCACTCCAAATCTTATTGCTTAGATTTCTGAATTTTCATTTGTCGAAATTTTAATTTGCAAAAAGATTTTAAAAAATCAATTCACCCCTTATGATTCCATTCACCACAAAGTCTAACATCTTCTTGCAACTTTTGGCTTTTCCCACTTCCATCAATTAATCATTAAAAGTGATTCTACCAACATCATCAGTTGCATTAAAGACACTGTCAAAGTTCCTTGGTGTTTGAAGAATTTCTCCAACCATATCTAGCAAATCCAAGCAAAAATTAAATTAGGTTTCATCTCAAAATTCACAAAGAACTCAAATACTTTCAGCCTATTTCTAATCTTGAACTTCCTTATAAAGCACTAAGATTGAAACCTTCATTCTAAGAATCTATTGTCTACTATTGATCATCATCCTTACCTTGATTTGGGCAAATCTATGTGTTGTCTTATCTATCTTCAGATGATTCTTATTTTTCTATTTTACTTTATGGTTCTGAGAATTTATTCAATGTTTGTTAAGTGGGCTTATTGAGATTACTTGTTTACAATGTGAAAGTCCTTTGTGCTAGGTTCTTATTCCTATTATTAATAATATTTTCCCTTTCAAAAAAATGTAAATATTTGTTTTAAAATAATAATTAATCTTTAACTAAAACTTGTAAGTACCATAAACTATTAGTTACTTTTTATGACATTTGAGTTTTAAATTATTCTTAACATTGAGTACTTCAACCTAGTCTAGCATTGTTATCGAACAAAACCTTGGATTAGAAAAAGCTTGGATTGAAAAAAATGTGGTGAAAAAATGTGATTTAAAAACTTTTAAGTATTTGGTATTACTATGAAAAAATACTTTAAAGAGCTAAAATATCAAAAGTATATGTTTAAAATAATAAAAGTTTAGATATATAAGGATAATAAAGTTATTTCATTTAAAAGTTAGGTTTAAAATCGCAAAAGCTCTATTTTTTTCTGACAATTTGATTTGAGTTGCTAAACTATGATTTTAAATACATAAGTCAACAGTTTTTAACCGTTTCGCATTACCTTTGGTCCGTTACAATGAGAAGCAACTTTTGACCTCAAAAACTGTACCAAGCATTACTAACGGGGCCTTAGTTATCTTAAAAAAAATTAAAAAAAGTTTGCATGAGATTAGAATTAAGAATACGTGTAAGATAATCTAAAACTACAAAATATGAATTTAGTTTAAACGTATTGATATAAAGTTTTAATAAATTAAATAATGTTACCTCTTTAAAAAATTAAATATAAATAATTTTAATAGTCAAATAAATAATAAATAAAAATATTTTTTTAATAGTAAAAAATATACACACCATTAACATACGATTATTGCCAGATGAGACCGGACAGATAGCGATTCGCTCTCTCTTCATTGCAGAACAGTTCCTTTTCTTGTAACTTTTTTTTTCCTCTGGAACGGTGACCCCAAAGGTCTCTTCTTTTGCATTCTCTTTGTAAAATTCTCTCCTTTTCCTTATGCTTTTGTTTTCTATTAAAAAAAAAAGAAAAAAATCCAGGCTGAGAGAGTGAGTGGTTAGGGTTTAGAATTTTGGTAAAGTGGGTTGGGTTGAATGAGGAGAAGAGAAATACGTTTGGTAAATCGAAATTGAAGGATCTGCGGACGCCATTGCCACGACGGAGTTGCATATGAGCCCTCTGTTGGAGCAGACCTATGGTGAAATTCGCGATCATTTCCGTGCTATTTCGTATGTCTTTTCCCTTTGCATCTTTCTCTCACGCAAGTCTTTAACTAACTAATTCCCTACTAAATGGTTTAGGGAATGAATGAGCTGAAAATGCAATTCAAGCTATTCTTTGCACTCTTAACTGCCAAATCATGGATCCCCTTTTCTCAATTACATGTTTTTTCTTTTCCCTCTTTTTTGTGGTCATTCACCCACCCATCAAAGCTTAACTCATATACTCTATCTGATGAATTTCAAACACATTCAATTACAATCTTTTTCTCGGATGTGATGTCCTCATTCCGTCAACTTGCAAGTATAGAGTTAACTTTTTTTTCCCCTCAACAAACGTTTCAACTTTGTTGTTTAGAGTTGCCTTCGTAAACTGTGATGCATTACTTTCAGAAATGGCTTCCAGATGCTGGATAAGATCAAAGATCTCATAGGCAAAGCAAACTGCTGGAAGAGCTTACTGCCAAGATGAGGGAATGTAAAAGGTATGCTGTATCTTTTCTATTTTTCACTTAGAGTTGATACTAAATGAGGCATCGATTCTTCTCATTTATACATTTTTAACTTTTAACTTCAATTTGTTTTTGCAGATTAATCAAGGAGTTTGATTGTGAAATTAAAGATGAGGAAAGCGGACATACTCTTGAAGTGAATAAGCAACTCAATGATGAGAAGCAGTCTATGGTAAGTTCTTTTGGAATCTTACATTTCCAAACTACTGGCAGCAAAAGGCTTATGCATGATAGACTATTTTACTAGCATGCAAGTGAGCAAGTCCTTCTTGGGATCACATCATATATTGGGAGGAGATAAAACGGGTAATCATAGTGGTTTTTTGTTGGAAATTTTATCTCCCTTTAATCTATTTTCTTTTCATGTTATGGCTTCTAATCTAAGTTCTTTATGTTCCTTACTTATGCAGATCAAAGAGCTGAATTCCTATGTGGCATTGAGGAAAACGTAAATTTGCCTATTATAAAGGGATTAGATGGTGAATTCTAAGTTTTGCTTTCTGGAGTTCGATTTTTTATTTAGAATCATGCCTTTTGAGTTGTGAAGTTTTAAGAATAGCTCAGTTTAAAATTGGCCCCCCAAATGTTGGATGAAACCTGTTTTTGAGTATTAGAATTCTTCTTATAAAATCTAATGAGATTGGGCTTTTTGAGGTAACTGTCATGGCTTTTTGTGTTGACTGCAGATACATGAATACCTTTGGTAACAAGAAAATTGAACTCTTTGATATGGGAGAATGATAATGTTAAAGTGGCCTCATGTAAGATCTTACTTCTTTTCACCCTATATTGAGCTTTGATTTATATGGCATGTTCACTTGGGATCAAATACTTTTGGTTATGAAAATGCTGGTTATGCTTTTATCAGCTGTTATTGGGGTTTCTTTAATTTGATATATGCAAATACATTCTAATACCAAGTTGATTTTGGATTTTATTATGCTATATGCATTTTAGTCAACTCGTGTATAGAAACTGGGATGTGAAGTCTTCTTAGAATTGAGGATGGTAGATTCATAAGTTTGGGAACAATGCTACAAAGCATTCATTCCAACCATAATCAATCTAATCCATGATTTTGACCAAAATTATGAAGTTATAACATCAGAATCCCAACTTGGAGGTTCTCCGTAGTTTTTGATCAAATTAGTTTGAGTACTGTGCGGCTTACTTCAGAGCAATGTCAAATCAAGAGCTTGTTGATCATGGCATGAAGACAATGGATGAGACTGATGGCCATTGAACGCTCAAAAAAGGTAACCAGGTTTTTGTACATTTGTGCATGCGTCAGCTTAATTGTTGCATTCTTCTTTTGTTTTCTTAACTTTGAGATTCGTAGGTTGTTGAACAAACAATTGAAGTAGGAACTCAAACCGCTGCTACACTAAAGGGCCAAGTAAGGTGGATTAATTGTTTTCTTTTTTTTTGGTTCCTTTTCTTTTCAAGCTGTGGCATATACTGATAGAAAGTTATACAGACCAGACAAATGGGCCATATTGTAAATGAGTCGGATACAATTTGGCTCTCAATTAAGAAGGTATCCCAGAAGGCGAAGGAGATTGGAGGCAGGTTAGCTGATTGTTTGCAATCTAGATGCAACTTTTCTTCCATTTGACTATTTTTTTCCGCCATATTTAAATATCTTTCTTCTTTCTCCAGGTGGCTACTGATAAATGCATCATGCTATTTCTATTTGTTCTCGTATGTGGTGCTATAGCCATCATAGTAGTGAAGGTATTCTTTTGGCATTGATTTCAAATTTTGTAGCCTGCAAAAATTACTGACTTCTTGTGGTGGAAGTTTTGAGATATGTTTTGGTTTATATTTTGATCATGAAGCTTTTGAAAAGAAAATATTTTGTTGGGACTTGACCTCCAGGGTTGTTTGCGCTAAACACTTTCAACTGCTGTTTCATCCGTTTTGTGGTATGGCAAGACGGAAGTATTCAATGTTAGAAGTGTTTTTTCACAACTGGTTATTATTTACTGCTTGCAATTAACCTCCAGCAGTTCGTGTTCTTTCAAGCACATTAAGAGACAGATTGACATGCATTCTTAACAATGCTTCTTATGGTACTGTGCAAAATTTCCATTTTCTAATTGTGATGTAGAAAATTGCAGATTGTCAATCTTAATAACAAAGATATCAGAGATATTCTGGGATTGGCACCTTCAGCACCTTAAAGTAGATTGTAATATCTAAGCGACCTGCAATAAAAGGTCATCATTTCAAGCAAGGAAGTGGTTTCCGCTTATGCTTGAACGGATTGGATGCAGTGACAGTTTTAGGATGGCACTTTGCAATGGATGTATAATTTTTTTTTCCTCTTCTAAACTTTCATCTATTCTTGCCTGAGATGTGCATATTCGGATTGTGATTGTATCTGTGTAAATCATATTGGAGTTGTTATTGAATTATTTTGGATAAAATATTGATGATTGTTGTAGTTAGCGTTAGAAATACCGAACTCAACTCAGAAGCGTATTCCATGTATTTAAATGTCCTTTGGGGAGATGCATTCAATTTTGAAGATACGATTATGTATGAATTTCAAAATCTTGCCTTAGAAGGCATGGCATGCGAAAGCTTTTATTATTTGGAGTATTTAAACCATAGTCCCAACCAGAAATGGTGAATAGCCTCTCTCACCCTCAGCCTCACCCTTTTCATGGGATCTTTAATCTTGCAGGCATGGCCATGACGATACTTAACTGCGAATACATAAAGTGCATGGTATAACTTTGAGAAAGTTGAAAGCTGAGAATGTAATTCTCTCCAAATAAGCAGCAGCTCTAATTCTATGCAAGTAAGCTTATCTCATCTCATCTCATCTCATTATCCAATTATGGGTCTAGAGCTACCTGCCATTTGCCCATCTCTGAGCAAATTCAAATAATCAAAAAGTAGTCTAATGTCCATAATGCAGATAAGATAATTAAGAAAAGGTTGGACTGGAGGAGACAGTAGACCACCCCATTTAACAGGATTAGGTGCAAATTAAATTAAATGTCTAATATTTTTAACCAGCCATTTTGAAGTGGACCAACCTGGCCTGCTAGAACACCCCAAATTATTTGGTTTTGCAAACTGTAGCATGATTGCAATTGGCAAGAAATAGGAATCATAGAGATACAGGTGTTCTAGCTCGGCCTAGGCGGCCAAGAAACATTCTTGCCGGCTAACTTCTAAATATGAAGATTCCCGTTTAATTACTAGAAAACAGAAAAAAAAAAAAAAAAAAAAAAAAAAAGAGAGAGATTGTTAATTGGATTGCATTTGTTAGGTTCTGAAAGTCATAGGAATAAAAATCTATGCTGTTAGCATATAATCTTCTGTATTTGACCAATACCATATTTGAGAGTTTTGATCTCATGAATTCTAATCCATTTAACCCAAATCACAATCAAAATACCGAAAAAAAAAACAAAAGGCTAATATGATATCATAGAACTATAAATATGGATGTCATTGATTTTCACAGAATCGAATCCAGAAGATTAGAATTCAAAATTTGGGTCCCATTTTCACACATTCAATCTATACGATTGCAAAGGATGGAGGCAGGAGAAGAAAATTAGGAACACCTTTATATATTAATTAAATTTCATCTGTGATGCACACCAATAATTATAATAAAATGCGAGGCAATACTGTCTGAAGTTGACTTCTGTTTATGGAATAAACAGTCGACAAACATTTGATTTGATCTGATTAGTTACCCGAACACCGACACAAAACCTGTGGCCTTTGTGTGTGTGTGTATATATATATATAATTTCCCTTGTTTCTCTCAATGCATTAATCACGTTGCTTCGGTTAATCCTTGTCCATGCTTCCAATTGTAAATAGGAAATGAATTGCCATCTGCTTTGGGTATGTCAATTGGCAATTAAAATCCATTTCTATTCTCTATCTATCTAAGACCATGATTTTTGATAGTTTTCTGAGCATCCTATAATATAGATATATATATATATATATATTTATGTTTGTATAGATTTAGTTCTACATATATAAACTTTGGTTGTTAAGTTGCCTACCGTGGTTTTGGTTTTTACGTATATTTGAATCCTCAAAAATAAAAAAGAAAGGTTGGTGTGGTTGTTATTTTTATCTTATCTATCTGGATGGAAAGCAGTTGTCGCGTGTGCTCTGCTGATCATATCAAATCTTTAAGCAAGACTTGTCGCATTATCAATTATATATGTAGCAGCCCTAAGTTGGAAAATCTTTGGTCTTCATTCACAGCGTGCAAGTGCAAGTGCATCCTCATCTACATCTACATCTACTAGAAGAAAATTATCTAGTAGAGCAGTAGATATCACTACTTAATACACATTTTTCAGACATTGATTGAAACCTGAAGGAATATGTAATTAAATTGAACGAACAGATTTTGTTAAATGTAAAATACTAATGCTACAAACCATTTATATGTTGTTGTTCAGATTTTAGACAGCTCATATCCAGGAGGGCTTTGTTGTCTCGTTTCATTTCTTTCCCGGGCGGGGCCTAGCTAGTTAATAGCTGCATGGATGTATGTTTAAATTGAAACAAGTTTGTTATTTTTGAACTATGAACAGTGAACAGAGCCCTCCAAATTAAGGACCACAAACCGGATAACAAAAGTATGATCAACATTCAACACAACTTAATTCCAATATCTGCCGAAATCAATGGTCGATTAGTGCCAAAAAAAATGGGAAAAAGGACTTTAGTGTGGTCGAAAAGTCATGCCATGTTTCTTCAACCATACATATAGACAGATGCATCAGATTGAACATCTCAGAACACATGGGCACCTCTTTCCTTTCCTCAGCCATGTTCTTGGCTTTAATTTAGGGTATTAATTCTGTAATTTTATAGGGTTCTTCAAGTTAAAACACACGTGAATTCAAAATTTTGTACATCCATCAAATGTTGGGTGGAAGTTGTGAACGCACACGTTTAGTTTATCCACACAGGCATGAAAAAATTCTGAAGCTAGCAATCTGACTGACTCGTAGGCCTTGAAGTTAGGGGTCTGGCTTGGAATTGGATGGCGTTGAGTTTACATTACAGTAATGGACCTATTCCTTGGGACAAAGTTTACAACAATAGTTCTCTCGTTGAAAAAATTCATAGTTAATTGGTTTTGTGAAATATTGCTGACAGTAAGACGCAGTTCTTTTTGGCTGGAAGTTATTGTTGGGGAGATCAGGAGGTTGGTTGCTTCCTTTATATATAAATTCCTTTGCTCCCACTCATCACACGCTTATCATTACAGCAATTATGCTCTACTATTATTTAGGCTTCTGTTGGACACTTTTTCCTTTGGGCTGCTAGCTTCTGCAATCTTTGTAATTTCAAGCCACTTTATATATATATATATGTGTGTGTGTGTGTGTGTGTGTGTGTGTGTGTAGGGACTATGGTTGATTCTGCAACTTCTTTTCTTTCATGCCTATACATACACACGTGACATGACACTACTTAACACATTCACCTTATATATTTAATTATGATTATGATCTCCATAAGGATTAAAGGATGAATCATATACCGTTATTAATTAATATACATTTAAGCTAAAGCAAGGGTGTTTTGGGCACAGAAGGACTGCACAAAGCCAATCAAATGGTATTGGTATTGTTGTCCAGTCTGTTTCTTTGACGACGCAGATCAACTAAAACTACGTTTACCTGAGGCTCTGGATTTCAAAATACAATACATTAACATCTCTAAAATAAAATGCTAAATATCCACTCAAGGATGAAAAAAAATTATGGTACATAATAATAATAATAATAATAAATGTGAAAAAGTATGGGTTTGGTTTGGGGTCCATTCTCCATCTCCATCTCCATCCTGTTTAATTTGACCTTTTACCATTTTTTCACCTACCTTCGCAATCACGCTCCACTTTGTCTACAGTAATCATACTCTGTTCTTCCTTTATTTTTTATTTTTTTAATTTTTCAAGTCAATGTTTGACTGAAATAAAACTTAAACCGCTAGTAGAAAAACAAGAACTTTTTAACTTATTTTAAATAAACTAGGAAGATAAAAAGAATAAAAATGACCTACGACTGGGGCTCCTTTTTCTTTTCCCCTTTTTTTTTTTTTTGCAGTTTATATGTCACTTTCAACTTTCGACGCCCATTTAGAATTTGTTTACAATAGTGTATCGTGTAGCAATATAGAGAAAAAAATATGAAAAAAAAAAAAAAAAAAAAAGAAGCAAAAAAAGATGCGCCAAAGGCAGCTTCCAATTATTGCATAAGCTTGCTGCTTCCATTTCGCCGTTAATCGTAAGGCATGTCTTTCCTCATTACCTACCTCTGACAACTCCACATCTTCTTCTTATTACCAAACACCCCAAACCCCAACCCATTTCTCACAAACCAAGAAACTTGGAAACCCTACACAAATCCTTTCTTTTTGACAATGCAGCACCCAGTTTTCTAGCCTCTCAATGTGCTTAGTTGTGGGGTTTACGCTTTTCTTCTTTATAAACACCCAACGTCCTAGCTTTGCTCTCTTTTTTTTTCCCTTCTTCTTCTTCTTACCAGCATTGCCCCAACGAGGTTTCTTCTGATTCATTTGCTCTTCCTAGCGTTTATTGGCATCTGAAGCTCAAAGTTTTGACTTTTTGATTGATCCTGTCAAATGATGCCTGAAATTCGTTTTTTTTTTGTTTTGTTTTGTTGGAAATATGATATCTCGTTATTTCTGAATGTTTCAATATGTATGGTGATTTGTCAAATGTGCGCTGTATGATGGAAATGTGATTCTTTTTTATATTTGTTTGTTTTTGAAAAAGCTTTGGTTGTAGGTGGACTTTGATTAAAAGAAAACTATTTGCTTTCCTTTTAGTTCCTTTCCGTATCTAAAGGATCTCACTCATTTTTTTTTTTTTTTTTGGGGTGGGGGTGG
>JBBYHK010198804.1:0-30841 GCA_038382065.1 Adansonia grandidieri | reverse complement strand
ATTCATTCCTTCAGACACACTTAGCATGTGCATTTAATGACATTAGCTTATTCCTAGTTTCTATCCTCTTAGGAAGGGATAAAGTAACTATAGTTCCATGAGGTGTTAGCCTCTACATTAGCTAGGGTGAAAAGTACATATGATTTCATGAGGTTTGAACTTCAATGGAAGCTTGGAAAATACTCTCACTCAAATTCAATCTTTTCCACATAAACTCGTGATGGGTAAGAATCATTGTGTCCTGCTATTCCTTATTGGAAGACAACGAGGAGAAATTTGAGAACCTTTTAGATATCGATCCGAGCCTCATGTAGCAAATCATTAAAAGCTAGCCCAGTTAGAGCCATTTCGGGATTTTTAAAGGTCAATAAAATTTGTTACGCATGAAGGAATGTTTTACCTTTTATTGCTTATTTTACAATTCAATTTGAAAAAAGAAAACTTTCGTAGCCATAAAAGGTTTTTCCTTAGTTATTTTCCTTCAAGGAAAAAAAAAGAAAGAATGAAGAATTATTTTTTTCTTTGGAAAAAGAAAAAAAAGGAAAAAAAGGACAAATGAAAGAAAAAATGATGAAAATTGGAGTCTTTCTAAGGAAACAGTTTTGAAGATAAAAGAAAGAAAGAAAATAAAAATTCTCTTAGTATAGTATTGTAGTACAAAAATAGGTTAAAAATAAAAGTGGTCTTAGTTTGGCTTTGTTGTGAAAAAAATATAAATTTCTTTTAGTCTTAACCTTTGGAAAATATAAAAAATGAAAAACATTATGAAATATTTTTAGGTCTTGTTTTGAAGATTTAGAAAAAAAAAAAAAAAGGTCTTTATGTCAGAAAAGAGTAAAAAAAAAAAAACACAGAGAAAGAATAAATGACCTTTTTTTGATCAAAGATAAAAATTCTAAAAAATGAAGGAAAAGAAAAATAAAAATAATGTTAGGATCTTCCTTTCCCTAATATTTTCTTAGCATTTTGTATAACATTTATATCATTTGAGGCCTTATAAATGTGGAAATAAACTTTCTCATACATTTTTGCATTTTATATTTTTCATTTATCAATCATTACCATATTGACCATTTGTGAGTAGATTACTACCAGTTTTGTTTTTTTAAATGGAGTGCAATAGTTTTGAACTCATTTGTTAATTGCATTAAAAGGTTCAAAAATGGGAGATCAATTAGAAGCAAAAATCAGTGCTTTAAAGTGCATCCAAGAGGAATTCGAGTATGATATTCAGGAGATAAAAGAATTGGTTGTCAAGTTGGTGAAAATGGTTGAAGATCTTTAGGAAACCAAAAAGGAACTTTCTTAAAGGCTGAATTGCTTTCAATAAAGTCAAATCTTAAGGAATTGCATAGTCCGTATAAGACAATATGCCTCCATTGTTTTCAGAGGCCTGGCCATTGCTAATGTTATGACAATTGTGAACAGGATCAGGTAAATGAAGAGTTAAATACCAAGTAGGAATCTCGAGAGTCCGCACTATCTGCTATACTATTTGAAATTCTAACCTGTATCTACAGTCCATTAACATCTAGCTTTCATTTGGGAGAACAACACAAAACCTTGGGAAAACAAGCGAATGGGCTCAGGTTCTTACCCATGACCTTGCCCATCCAACCATGCACTACTTTTCCAAATTTGCATATTTTTAATCCATGGTTGTCATCTTGTCATTGTTCAACCATTTTTTGAATTCATTGTTAGGAAATTTCCATAGGAAGAATAAAAAAAAGCCCTAAAAATGATCTAATCCCATTATTTTATAAAAAATTGCACCTCACTTATACCAAAGTAGGCATATTATACCTGTTCACCTTTAACACCTGAAACCTCTATAGCTAAAATGGTACAATCCTCATGCCCATGTGAGTGTCATGTCAGGACCTAAAGACATTTTATTAAAAATTATACTGTGTTCAAGAACAAAGTGCAAACGTTCTGAAAGTGGGAATGATAAAGATTAAGACAAATAATTGGCTGGATGCTGTGGAAACCCTTGACTCTCTTAGCTTTCAGCCATGTCATCAGATACTATGGATAGAGACACTGAGTTTTGTACTAATTTCGAAGGCTATATATTAAATCCAACCACTTCAGTTTAAGCTTTGGTACCATGATCAAAAGCCCAAACTCATAATCAATATACTACCCAAAAAGAACCCAAAAAAATAGAAAAATAAGCATTTTGACTCCATTCCAATTAGCTACATGAAACTAATTTCTATACTGATTGGTTATCTGGCTGCATATGTGTCTGTAAAACTTCTGCCGTACCGTATGCTAAGTGGTATAAACCAGATGCAAGATGTGATTATCACAATGGAGTCGCCAGACAATGCATTGAGGATTGTAAGGTTTTCAAACAAAATGTGCAAACTCTCATGCAAGCCAAAAGGTAATCTAATGAGCTTGGTTGATTAAGAACTTTTAAAGATTAATTAGGCCTTAAACAATGACTAAATGGTGATTGGCTTCTTTTTTTTTTTTTTGGGATATAAGGTTTTAGAAGTAGTAAAATGTTAGGAAAATTAGATATTTTGGGATTTTGTATAAATATGGTTTTACGTCTTAACATATGCATGAACACTAAGGAACGTGTTTGATTTTCAAAATTTTACGTTTGAAGCTTGGTTTAAATTCTTGTTTCCTCTGTGACAATTTCTGTGTGTGTGCACTCAATCACTCAGGATACTGTACATAGCATCAATGCTAATTTATTGATTCATATGTTCATTCAATTTCTCATTCATTAATATTTACTCACACATGAAAGTGGCTTTGTCAAAACCAATAATAGAAAAGTTAATATTGCCATTAGCAATTCTTGCTATCTAGGGGTAAATGAATATAAAAAAGGTTAGGAAGAATAATAACAAAGATAAACATTAACAAAAATTAATTTAGGTTTTTCTTTCTTTTAGGTAAGACAATCGAAAAAGTGAAATAGGAAAGGATTTGCTACTGGATCAGATGAAATGGCGCAACCTCAAAACAAGAGGAATGGGCAAAGCTTGAAAATAATTCAAATGACTTATGGTATTGGAGAAAAAAAAAGAGACTATATAAGAATTTACACAAGAATAAACATCTGGTTAAGTACATCTGCAATCAATTCATGGTCAAAGGGTAATCCTTTCTAATCCTGCTGGTGCTCCTAATCCAAAACTGTCGAAAGAAACATTGTCAAGGACAACTTAGGATTTAGAAAAGCAACAAAAGTAGGTTGCTGGAATTCATATCATGTTCAATCAAATTAGAAAAATTGAATAAAAATTAAAGTGCATAGCAAAATAAATTAATTACAAAATACCGAATTCCACTAAAGGATCAACTTGTGAGTTTTATTCGATCCAAATATCAACAACAATGAAAATTAAAATTCATGCATTAAGCTAAGAGTTTGACGAGGCCCATTGAGCCTGGTTGTCGCAAACCAAAGTCGTCTTACTGTCTGGCCTCCAACAATGATCCTTATGGGTGACTCGAGAAACCTTTTCAAAGGTAGGGGTTGTGTTTAGTGAGAAGTCATGCTAGTTGCTTTGGTTTGATAAAAACTTACCTTATTGCCTTAAAAAATCGAGAGCAAGAAAAATGACCTTTCTTCTTACCAAAGTCTAGGCTGTGGCTAAACCTAATGTTAAGAACTAAAGGTGTTACATTTCTCCAGGATGACAAAAACATATGATAATCTTTAGTTAGGTTTCATGAAATCAAATATTTTGGTTTGATTACCTTACACCATTGGACGTAACTAAACTATTTAAAATAGGATTGGATTAATTGAAAAGAAAAAAAGTCCTTTAGAGATCAATATCTTGACAATTAATCCAATCCCATTTTAATTCCTTAAAATCACCTTTATGTGTATAACCCATTAGGCCCCTTACATGTTGGTAGTAAATATACATTAATTCAATTAAAAAAGGTTCATATTTATAGACCATAAGTGGTATCAAGCAATGCATCATGGTCTCCCAAATAACAAGAGAGTTAATATGGTTTGACAAGCCTTTTAGTGTCCAATACGTTAGTGTAATTTGATCATTTCATCATATATCTTGAAGAAGGTAAGAGCATGATATAGTGTCTACTCTTAGCACTTTCAATGTTATTCTTATAGGGTCTAAGTGTTAACTCCATAATTAGTATTATAGTGTTAAGGACTTCTGAGTTAAAACGGGCAAGGAATAAATGAGATATATCTTCTTATATCACTTGGGGTGATAAATCTTCTCTATAACAGTCATCCACCATCAATATGATTCATGTCATACCCAAAATTATCTTATCATAGGGCATCCCTCCTCGTGGGCCCATTCAAATGAAATCAAAGTATGAGAATCCAAATACAAGATGACTTGGTGTCGCAAGTTTAAAGATTACTTTCAACATTGACACATAAGAGTATTTCAATAGACACTTGAGTGAACTACAAAATGGAATTCTCTTAACGGGTCATGTTTAGTGAACCTGTTACTAGAACAAGCACCTAAATGTTATCCTTAAGGATCATTATACTTCAACTCATAAAATCAGTTGCGTGTAACATATGCATGGAGGTTTAACATATGCTAGTCTTTGTGCATGGTCACTATTAAGACTTTTTAGTGGTAAATGAAATCAAGAGGGGGTGAATTAATTTCTCAAAAACTTTAGCAAATTAAAACTTTGATCAATAAGATTAAGAAATCTAAGTTATATGCTTTGGAGAGCAATGCTAGTGAATAAATAAAAACAACTAAAGAGTTAGGGAAGAATAAGAAAACTCAAGTATTTAGAGAGGTTCAACATTAATTGCCTATGTTCTCTACCTTGGCCTCACTTGCCTCGGCTTTCCCAATTTACTAACTTGGATTGTCTACATTTTAAGGACAAAGTATAACCTTACAATCCCTATCTTTTGTGGCTAAGATAAAACCCTTCTTTATTTTTTAATGGCTAAGTAGGACCTTCTTTTCTTTACAAAGATTTTGATGTAAACAATTAAATCTCTAAAGGCTAGGTGTTTAGAAGAGTTTAAGCATAAAAGATTATAATTCTAAAGAAAGAATACAAAGAATACAAGAATGAATATAAAGAATTAATCATATGCACAAAAAACTACTTCAAAATATGAAACAAATGAAAAATATGACTTTAAGCTTAATCTCTAGGTTCATCATCTTATTGGAGGTGTTGCAGAGGCTTATTTATAGCTTTGATCGTGAATATAGCTGTTAGGAATGTTTGGTGGAGTAATATAGCTATTGAAGGCGTAAGTGATTCCCATTCATTTTCGCTAGAATGTATTGATATATTATGTACTGTATTGATAAATTGCCTTCATTCATAAAAAATATGACCATTATAGCCCATTATATCGATAAATTTCAGGATGCATCGATACATGAACAGTAATGTATTGATACATGAATAGTGATCTCTACAATTCAAGGTTATTTAGCTAGTGCCAAGCATGGTATCGATACAAACACTTATCGTATCTATACATTCATACAAAAATCATCATCAAAGGGTTTTTCATGACTTTAAAACTTATGAAACTTATCCCAAAAATGTTTTATACCAAATTATGTATTAAAAATATATTTTTGAGTGCTTAGAGGAGTTCAAACACATTTTAGTATTTTTCGAAGCATTTTCAAATAATTTATGAAAAAAAAAACTAACTTAAAAATATTAAAATAGAAGCTAATTAAACTTAAGTTTTAGTTATATCAAAATTAAGATTAATTTAAAGCTAATATAGCTAACAATCTCCTCTTTTTTGATATGACATAACTTAAGGTGAATTTGCTTATAAAACTCCCCCTTAATCATTCAAAGATTTTCAATAAAAGTCCCCCTAAATAAAGGCATTTAAAAGTTTTGAATATTTTAGAAAATGCTTTTGAAAAACGTCGTAATAGCATTTTTGTTTATACTTAGCTATAAGAACATGAACAAAAAGTATTAAAGATTTCATAAGATATAAATAATATAAGCACATATGAAATCTTTTTATTTGCTAGCATATATATCAATAAAGTACATGCAAATTACCCTTAAAATACTCCACTTTTTGAAATATCAAAAAGTTAAAGATAGAGTAATTCAAAGCTGCAGAACTAATTTCGACAAGATTTCAAAGAGGTATACTAATTTTGGATCATGTAGGAGCATGAATACCGATTTTTGAAAAAACTATATATGCATTTAAGCTCTAAAGTGAAGTTCATACTATTCATGAACTCATATGTAGACTTTTAAGAACATCTGAGATTATAAATGTTTAAAACAAACTAGTTGATAATGAATATAAAGAATTATTAATCCAATTTGTTGTCTAGATGCATAATAGATACCCAATTTTGAATTTTTAGTACATATGCGTACTAAGCATAATCATTCAAATAACCACATGGAAAGTTAAATAATTTTTCAAGAAAAACATTGTAAATTCCATAGGTTAGAAAATCATTTTCTCATATATGATATGTTAATAAGATCATTTTAAGCACTAATTCAATCAAAGAACATCCATCAAAATGTATTCATTTTAATCCATGAGTTAGGACATAATTAAGACCTAGTGCATCAATCGTTAAAAATAAGTGTCAAAACAAATGATATTAAAATACTTAACTCAAGTTCATGTTCAAAGATTCATATTCAGCAATCATTTCAAGCATACATTTCATGCATGTCACCAAGCTTTGTGGAAAAACTTACTTTGACTTTGAGCTCATGATCTAAGTGTTAAGCAATCTTTTGAAGGTCTAGGCTTGATTTGGATGAGATTAGTATGATTGGTTTATTTCCTTTTGTCATACAAGTGTTCTTCTTTATAGATTTGCTTTATCTTCATAAACCTTACAAAACTAAAAAAATCTTTTGCCAAGATTAGCATTAATAGTACTAAGATTCAGTTGCCATATATATGTATATATAAGAAAATATTTAATAAGCTTATGAGTTTTCAAAAAAGATGTTCAATAAGCTTAATGAGATTTTGAAATAAGTGATAGCAAATGTTAATAAATGGAAGTTATCAAGCATATATGGTACTAATTTGTCATTATGCAAGAAAATATGTTTATTAAAGCATAAGAACAATGATGCATAGAAAATTTTGTATTTTTAAGCATCAGAAGGCAATATCAGCACTTAATTATCGCAATGTACCCCGGGATGGATCCTCGCTGATCTATGGGTGTATACGACTTAAAATATTTTTTTGACTAGGAAATATCTTCTTGACCAAGACTTTTCCCTCGTAACGTGATGAGAATGAGAAAGTATGGATTCTCGACTTATGATATAGTGAGGGGGACCATAAGACGAATCATTTATCTTATTGGTCTCGAATGACCATTACAAAGTGGCCAATGCTTGGAGCTGCCACCAATCATTTTGGGCTAGGCATGATCAGATGCCTATTGGAACCTACGTCGTGAGTTACGAAACTCGAAACATCGATCTTGTGGTCTGCATGGTACAAAGATTCGCCATTTGAGTTCTGGAGTTGGTTACGCATGATGAGGCATGAACCTCTTCGTGACGCTCGAGATTGGTACCTTACTAGTTATGTCCTATCTTAGTTTCAATTCTTTCGATCTTAACTCGTCACTATTTTGATATAACTTTATTCTAATGCATTAATTTTATAGAAATACAAATCCAAGTTTTGATGAAAATATTTAATCTTATATATGCCCTAGATAGATGGGAATATAAAAATTTTTAATAAAAATGACCTCTGGATTTTACGTTGAAAATGGAATATTCTATTTTGGGCACTGGAAAGATACCCATGCGGAACATCACCTTTAATTTTACTTGAAATGATTTGAAAATATGAATGCGAATAATCATCACAAAGAAATCACGTTATTAAGGCAACGAATAAAGTAACATAACATGAACCATCCAATGTAATGATAAAAAGAAGAGATGGACTATTGGAATTTATCTCACAATTGGCATTGATTATCTGGGAATAACTGAACTGACAATTTTTTAGATAGATCTGGGTTCCTTGATTGAACAAGTTTTTTTTTTTTAAAAAAGGGGCTTAACTCTTGACATGTTCATGGAAATCCAAGAAAAAGAAAAATTTAATTGTAGTTTAAAGACAAGGTTGGAGTATCCCCTCAGAAAGATAAGGTTGAAATATCCCCGAGGATGATGAATAATTTTGACGAAAGAAGATTATTAAATCTTAAATTTTTTTTTTAAAGGGTTAGAGTATCCCTGAAATTAACATGTCTGACACTCTTTAAAGAAGTTGAGTTGGAAAACTTAAGTTGACAAAATTTTGTGATTTAGAAAATGAGTGAGCATTCTGACGCTTTTTGATAAAAGAAATTATTGTTAATGAGGATGGTAAAGATGTAAAAAAAATTCATGCCTTGATGCAAGCTTATGGGAGGTCAAAGCATGTTCTCAAGGCTGATCAGGGTGGTATGGTGACATTCGAATGTCTCGAGACGAAGCTCGAGAAAACAACTCAATTTTGACCATAACCAAAAATAAGGGGACAACATCGCGCTATCCCATTTTCTGAATTTATTCTAAATTGGTTTGAAGGTTTTAAAGGGTGCAAAAGATACCATTAAAAAGGTAACTCGATAAGGTCAATCTAAAAATATTCCCAATATCCCAAAAAATCACTTTGTTAGGGAATAAATTTTCAAGTTTGGATTAATTATGCTGCTGGTAGAGCATATAAGGGACAGGATGTGTCAAAATTTAAAAAATCACCCTAGACTCGTTTGGTATCAAAAAATTGCAAACGATACCTTTCTGAAAAGGGACTTTCATGATTTTTTTAGGAAAAATGTTTGAAGGATTTGGAAAAATCATTTAGTGGGCCCGATCAGAATACATGTTGCTGATTCTAAGGGCTCTAGATAGTTTAGATTTGAAAAATCATAACTCTCTTATCTAGAATGATCTGGGGTTGAATAAGACATCATTTCAAAGATAATTTGACACACTTTGAGAGAAAAATATCAGAAAATTCATGAAAAATCATTTTGGATTTTAAACTAATTTTTCAATTCGTAATAGTAGTGCTGCCAGCTATTGACAAAGCAAAGCAGGGGATATTTTTTATTTTTCTTTGTGTTTTCGGGTCCAAACTTAGGTCATTGACATTCCAACGTCCATGATTGAAGGGAAAGAGTGGCATGAGCATCATGAACTCATTTGCACAGCCTCAGAGTAGTTTGGAATGATGAAACAACTCATTGATCATGCCACTCAAGGTTTCGACCCAAAAACAAGGCACAAACATTTCGGGAACAAGTGTAAGGCCATTTTCATCAGAAAATTAGAAGTTGTAAGCTTGTTTAACCAGGATTCCAGATTTGGAAAACTTAATTTTCCCTAAGATTTTTTTGCTAACTTTAAGGAAAATACTAAGTTCATGTTAATCCTCATTGGTTGAGGTTAACATGCTTGGCTTAGAGAGGTTTTGAAAATCATTTTTTGACAGCCATCAAACATGCCCTTAGATAAGAAGAAGACAATGAACATACAAGAGGATGGCACATAACATGAATAGGGATGCTAACTTTACCAATGGTCTTGACAAAAAAAATGTTATGCACGCATCTCATGAAGTGAAGCATGCCGAAAATGACAATGATTCATGACAAAATGCAAGTTAACGTATAAACGTGCTTGAAACATGCTAGGTTAATGATTTGTGCATGGATTGAACATAATATAATGCATGGATATGGCATAAAATGCATGAATAAGAGTTATCAAAAATAATGAGGATGAAATAAGACACTTTGCACATCAAAAGGGGTATCAAGACATCCAAATCCTAGGCTACCACAACCAAAAGCTACAATAACATATGAGAATCCTAAGAGGATGATGGAAGCATGAAAGGCTCACTAAATGATAAAGATGCTGAAAACCAAAAAATGAAAGTGATTAAGTAGGAAGTTATACCAACAAAGCTTCAATTTTTGGTCAAGTGGTTGGAGCAGCGGAGATGGCCTGAATTCCCTTCTTTTTCTTGTTGTTAATTAGCAAGAAATGAGAGAAAAAGAAAGATTTTGATTCTGTTATGGGTAAGGATATTTTTTAGAGTGTATAGTGGTTGGGAGTGAGTGTTTGGGGCTATTTTTGGATGCTAAGTGAAGGGTTATGAGATTCTATTTTTTTATGTGTAAATGAGTTGGGAGAGCTAAAACAAGCTGGAAAAAACTTTTTTTTGCTGAGATATTAATGGCCTATTTATACCAGCACTTTGAAGCTAAATTAGAGGTGTTTTTGGTCATTTCTCAAGTGGACAAAGTTGTGACAGCTGATGGCTATAGGGTGGCTGTAAGAAGCAATTTGTTGCCAATATGATGGACATAGGGTGGCTAATTTGATTGCTGAAATCAGATACCAGCAAGTAGGGTGACTGATGGTGATCTTTGTTAACAAACCAGGGAAGAGTAAGGTGATCATATGACATTGACCCTTTATGATCTAATTTAGATTTAAAAAAATGTTTTGATTAGTTCATAAGCCCAAATTCATAATTTGATATTGTTTTTGATCTTTTTTTATGCAAAAAATGAGTTAAAATCGAGCTTTGGATCAATGATGGACAAGTTAAAAATGCCTCGATCATGGAAAATGGCTTGTATGATACATTGAAGAATGTATCAATACATTTGGTCTAAAAAAACCTAGAATGTATCGATACAATACAATGATCATTGTATCGATACAATGAAACATTGTATCGATACATCAATTTTACAGAATGCAAGTTTTGGTTCTGGCATGGCCTAGTATCGATACATGAGTTCATGCATCAATACACAAACTCATGTATCAATACATTTACACATTGTATCGATACCAATGGGAACATTTCAAATTTTTGGATTGTTGGATGTTGTATTGATACATGAGAACTAAGTATCGATACATGTAGGCAAAATTATAAATTTTCCCCTGTCTTTTGTCCTTGAACACTTGGAACTATGTCCTTTGATGCCACATCCTTGCATTTCTTTAATATGGTCTATAGGCATTCTTGACCTCCTCAAAAATACTTTTTTGTTGGGCGACGCCAGCTTGCTAAAAATTAGCCTGGATAAAGTAAGGTATCTACGTTAATCATGTAAATCATGCATTAGATTTGTGAAAACACTCATCAATTAATCAAATATGATGTTTAAGCATGAGATAAGCTATGAAATGATATTCTTTAACGTTTAGGAATCATAAAAACCAAGCATTTTAAGTGAAAACCTATTAAAAGAGATAAGTTTTGCATTTTAGAATAAAAAAAACATGAAATTGGCCAAAATGCACTACACGTATCAGTACAAGGTGGGTATGTATTGATACAAACAGTATTGTATCAATGCAATTTAAGTTCTTTTGGGTTTTTGTTCATTGTATCGATACAAAAGGTATTAATACATGCTTTAAGTTTTTTGAAAAAATGCTTAAAAAAATAAGCAGTTTGGCATTCCAAAACCCATGATTTGATAGTTTAATGCAAACCTTCGATTTTAGACATTTGAAACTCATATGAATAATCAAAAGTTAGAATTAAAACAACAAAATCAAGTTTGAATGAATTAGCATGTTTGGTCACATAAATAGCAATATGCAACTAAAGGTCTTGAAATAAGAGATTTTTATTCAAACCACATATGCATAAGTTTAAAAGTATTTTCAATGTGCACCAGAAATATTTAAGCCATAAAAATTGAGTAAACAACATGATCAATCATCTTAAACCTTATAAAGATGAATCATCAAAGAATCTTAAGAGCCTACTAAGAACATGTTTTATGGCATAAAATCATATAACTAACCTCAATGCTCCCCCTAAGTATATGAATTTTCTTTAGTCATGCATTAAAGCTTCTCAACAACTCAAATATATGAGATTTATAAAAATCAAGCTTTAATGCACAAATCATGCTTGGGTTCATGCTTTATAACATTATTTCACAAATCAATCTAGTATTTCATCATTTAGTACCAAATCATTAAATGCACGCATGAATAAGTTCATAATCACGTAAGATGCAAAACATGAATTTTCATTAAAATCATTTTGTATTAAAAACAAATTTTTTTTAAAAAAAATTTCAATAAGGCATCAACAATTAAAACATGAATAGGCAACCAATACACATATCAAAATTTTAAAGCTTAGAGGTTACTATCACAATTCCTTATATGTCTAGAGGATCCATTTGTATTGCTCCGCTCCTCATGGCTCTAAAAAACTTAGAAGAGACTTTTACGTGGTTTTTGTGTCGAAATTGCTTTGGGCCCTTGAAGGTTAGTTTCAAAGCCTCTTGTTTCCTTAGGAACCCATACTTGCCTAGCTTTAAATTGTTTTTTTTTTTCTTAATGGGATGAGTATGCATATTATGACTTTGAAAATTGCAATGAGACACTTGGTCATACTTACTTGAAAAGATTTGTCTAAAATAATTTTTTTTCTTGTTCCAAGCTTTTAATTCTTTTTTTTCAAATCGAGATTGGCTTTCTTTAGGATGCCAATTCTTAGCTTGGAACCATTAAAATCATTTTTCAAATCTTTATTTTCATTTTCAAACTCAATTTTTGATTTCAATAGCAAATCCTTTTCAATTTTCAATTTTCAATTTTCAATTTTCAATTTTAAAATAATTTTTATATATTTTGAGTTTATTTTCTCAAACTCTATTGCAAGTTTATCAAATGCATCTTGCAATACATCAAATGTGTAAGAATTTAAATTAGAAGAGTTTGAGGTTACCTCAGGCTCATCAATAGTCATGAAGTAAGACACATTCGGATTTGAAAAAAGGTTTTCACAAGGCTTCTATTTAACTTCTTCTTCCTACTTTTCTCCATAGAGTTTCTTTAATTTTCCTATATTTCTTTGGCATTTTGACACCAAGAAACTTTGTCATAATTACTTTGACTTAAGGCATAAAAGAAAATGTGAGTGGCCTTGGAATTAAATTGAGCCTTCTTTGTATCATTTACATCCCATTTTTCTATCTTTTTAGGTACTTCCAAAGGATGATTTATGATGATTCTCCAAACAATATAATCGAATGCTTGCATGAAGAACTTCATTCTCATTCTTTAATGGAAATGTTTTGACCACTTAGAAGTAGAGGACTTGCAATTGAATGTCTTTCTTGGTACATGAACTCTATCTCACCACTTTGAAAATTCCTTGTATCTTACAGATCTTTACTCGAGGTGATTAAAGCATCAAAAATGAGACCAAGCTTTGATAATAATTGTTAGACATTTTGGTGGTGAATAAAATCAAAAGAAAGGTGAATTGATTTCTCAAAAACTTTAACAAATTAAAACTTTGATAAATAAGATTGAGAGCTAGATGCTTTGGAGAATAATGTTAGTGAATACGTAAAAGTAATTAAAGAGTTATGGAAGAAGAAGCAAACTTAAGTATTTAAGAGGTTTGGCCTCAATTGCTTATGTCCTTTATCTCAGCCTCACTTGCCTCGAATTTTCCCAATTCATTAACTTGAATTATCTACCTTTAAGAACAAAGTATAACCTTTACACTTCCTATCTTTTGTGGCTAAAATAGAACCCTTCTCTACCTTGCAATGGCTAAGTAAGAATCTCTCCCTTTCTTAGAAAGATTTTCATGTAAATAATGAAACCTCTAAAGGCTAGGTGTTTACAAAAGTCTAAGCACAAAGGATGATAATTCTAAAGATAAAATATAAAAAATACAAGAATGGATAGGAAGAATTAATCCTGTACACAAAGAACTATTTAAAAAATGAAAAAGATGAAAATATGACTTTAAACTTAATCTCTCGATTCATTATCTTGTTAGAGGTGTTGGAAAGGTTTATTTATAACCTTGATCATGAATGTGGCCATTAGGAATGCTTAGTGGAGTAATATAGCTGTTGGAGGCTTCATTTGAGTGATTTCTATTCATTCGATACATTGCCTTCATTTGTACAAAATATGACTATTACAACTTATTGTATCGATACATTTCAAAACGTATCGATACATGAATAGTGATGTATTGATACATGATCATTGATTTTTGCATTTCAAAGTTATTTAGCTATTGCCAAGCATTATGTCGATACAAACACTTAGGGTATCGATGCATTCATATAAAAAGTCATCTTTAAGGGTTTTTCATGACTTTAAAACTTATAAAACTTATCCCAAAAATGTTTTTATGACAAAATATGCATTAAAAATACATTTTTGAGTGCTTAAAGGAGTTAAAACACATTCTACTATTTTTCAAAGCATTTTCAAATAATTCATAGAAAAATAGTAATTTGAAAATATTTAAATACAAGCTAATTAAGCTTAAGTTTTAGTTATATGAAAACCGATATTAATTCAAAGCTAATATAGCAAACAGTCACAACCCTATCTGGACAATACAATGACTAAGAACAATTTTAGAAACATAGCTTTGATGCATAAGGATCTCATAGTTATAACTCTTTATAATTCTTTGGCAAGGCCAATGTGTTTATAATGAAACATACGGATAAAGAAATACCTCATTAATATTAAATAAAATATAATATGTATTACATGAAATAACTAAAAGCTAACGCATTAAAAACAAATTTGATTGGCTTGCAAGGTTTGCATTAATAATGGTTTATTAGAAGAAAGGATTAGAGCCATTGAAGTGAATGAAGATTTAAAGATGAAAAGGAACTTTTATTGGTCTAAATATGGTAATCCCATCTGTAGATATCTAATTTTCTTTAGGCCTACATTCAAGCATCTCAAGCCATCATCGAGGCCTTTTTGTCCATGCTTTAGTTTAATTTCTATCATCCTGGATCAAGATAAAGTGATTGAGAGCCAAAATTGAATAAAACATGCAAAATTCATCAAACACATTAATGCCTTACCCTAAGGTATCAGTACATTGGCTCTAATGTTTAGCATTTTTTAAAATTTTATGTTGTGTATCAATATATTTCATAAATGTATCCATACAAGGCCTTCACAGTACCTAAAATTGGATTTGGGCCCCTAAGTATTGATACATTGCCTAATTAATTTGGTATTTAAATATATTTATTAATATTATATTAGTTTTATTAGGTTTTTTAAATTGAATAATTAATTTAAAAATGAAAATAAATTTCATTCATTATAAGTAAATAAAATAAAATAAAAGCAAACATATTAAACAAACAAATAAAATTGTATGGTAGTGCTGGCATCCAAAAATACAACAAATTAAATCGTTGTGAATGCAGATGAGGGAAAAATGGAAAACTGCTACTACTAGAACTTACCACCTATCGAATGAGGAGCTGCTAAAGACTCGGCTTGTGGTCCTAGATTTACTGTGTCCTGAAATGCGTATTGATCTAATGTTGCTGCCCTTGAATCTGCTGCTATTGATTCTCTTGTCACTATGATATGGTAAGTAGTGCCTGTTGAATTTAACCAACAACATTAGTAAGATTATCCATCTTTTGATGCAAACCATGTAGCTCTGTAGGTGGTTGTTGTGCTGACAGTTATACTTTCTGGGTAGTGATAGGAGTTGTCAGGCTATAACTTATAGCACCAGACTTTGACGATTTGCTAGCAGATGAAAAAATGTGGCACGCCTTTAGCCTGGTTTCGAACTGATAGACATGTGTTTGAGTGGAGACCACGCTTCTA
Organism: Adansonia grandidieri; assembly: GCA_038382065.1. NCBI lineage: Eukaryota > Viridiplantae > Streptophyta > Magnoliopsida > Malvales > Malvaceae > Adansonia > Adansonia grandidieri. The sequence continues at coordinate 15,178 of JBBYHK010198804.1, read as the reverse complement.
ATAGCCTGAGACCAACTTTGAGGGTCGAAATCAGGATACACAAACAGATTGTCCCTAAATCATGCTTGTAAATTTGCAATATAGTTTTCCAACAAAAGCAATCAAAATTATTAATTAATATGTTGCTCAAGCAATTATAAATTTATAATAGTTAATATTTATCACTTACACAAACAACATGAGATTTTCTGTCACATAATCTTTGGTAATTTAGCCACATTTGTGAGTTTATGTGTAAACTTCCAAAAATGTCAATTCATGCTACAGTTGTTGTGACTACTATGAAAGAAAATTGATATTTTGAATATTATAGAATATAATAATGAAATTTTTATTTAATAAAGTTTCTATAAAAAATAGCCTATTTACTTGCCATCTTTTGCTAAGTAATAAGAAAAACCCACCAGCATGCTTGGTGATGGAACCTTCCTTCTCTATGTTGCCAATGTATTCGTGGATTTCACCTCCCAGATGTTTAAATTCCAAAGGTCAACTACCTTGTCCTATATAATGACTACAATGCAGTCGCATTTGTATCCCTTACGGTCTTCAATGTGAGTGGTCTAGAAGAATTTCGTAGCATTGTTGCATATTTCATTTTATCTTTGAACCACTCCCTTCCAGTGGCATCAAATAGTCCCTAAACCACATGTGTTTGTTCTATAACCTATTGGCATTTACCCTATAATGAATAAGTATGGATTAAAACATAAAAACATGAATTACATGTTTTGAAAATTATTAAAATCTTATATGCTTGTTTTATATTAAAGTTTACCTTAAAATAAACATATGCTCCTTCATCGTAGCTAGAATTTTCTTTTAAGTGGGCCCTGGTGTAGTATAATGATGCCTAATTAGTGTAGTAATAGTGGTCTTAATGATTAACTTTATGAAAGTCCTACAATAAAAGAAGATGATTGTGAGGATATGATTTATAAAAATAGTAAATTTATTGAGAAAAATATATATTCAACTTATGTGTTTCTCAAGATTGTAAGCCAATGATGACAATGTCTTCGCTCAACTTACCTCGTCTTTTTGGTCCAGTGGAAGGACCCCCTACTTCAGACTGATGAGCACCAAAAGGATGAGTCGCCTTAGGTAGTGTTGTAGGTAGCGAGATATTAGGGGGTTTTGATGAACCTTCATCCATCAAACTCTAAAGAACTAGAGGAAAAATATTGCTCGATGTCATCTTCAATGCTAGAGGTGTAACCAATGAAAAGATAGATCTTGCTCAGAAGTGACAAGTGTCCTTGCATTTGTAGGTTCGCAATGGAGGGCAACTGCTCTAAAAGCACCAAATATAGCCCTACATTGGCTTGGGTAACCACCAATAGCTCTACCTTTGCCATTGTCGCACATTGTATCTATAACAACAATAAGCAAAAAAATTAATTAGTACGTACAACATATATAAAGCAAAAGTAAAAACTTATGCATCTTTAATCAATAATAAGAAATAATACTTACACAATTAAGAAGTAATCGAAAATATACGTATGTAAATAATTGTTTACTTAGAAAGTAAATTAATTAATTATATAAATATTAAGTTAAAAGCCAAATTATGTAATTATTTAATTAAAAGTTAAATTAATTAATGATATATAAATTTTAAGTTAAAAGGTAAATTATAAATTATTTATTTAAGGTAAATCATTTAATTATATGCATCAACGTTAAGTTAAAAGATAAATTATTTAATTAATAATTTAAAATGTAAATTATTTAATTAAAAAGTAAATTGTTTAATTATATATATCAATTTAAACTTACAAGGTAAATTATTCATTTCTCACAATCTATGTAAAATAAAATATATAATTATACGTTTATATTTGAGACAATTAATTTAAACCACAAAAATTATTATAGTTTATAAAAAATATAACTTAAATATATAATTATACATGCATATTTGAGACAATTAATTTAAAACCACAAAAATTATTATAGTTTATAAAAAATATAACTAACGTCTGTGTTTTATAGCATAATAAGTCATATGACGATGAGCTAATCACCTACAAGAGAGAATAAGATGCCATAGCTTAAAAAATAAAACATATATATAACATATATATATATATATATATATATGAATATATATTTATATATGGGAAACAAAAATTATATTATAAGCAGACAACCACTAATCCTAGTCCTAGCTACCGTAAATCCGTCGAAATATCCTAAAATTATATCTAACAAACACCATTTGCCTCAACAAATCATATATGCAAGTATCAACGAAAGTAAATCATTTTAAAGATAATTATAAAAGTAAAATACTAGGTAGGTACATAGTAAAAAATATAATAGGTCCGTCGGAAACCCCAAGATTGTAAAAATGTAGAAAAATCTTCAAAAATACGAACAAATTAAATAAAAACACTATAAAATCAAAATACAAAAGAAGAACCCTAACAAATACCTTAAAAGTGCAAAAAACCTCAAAAAAGCCTAGAGAAAATGAAATGTAAAAAGCCTAAATCGTGCAAAAATGAGAAGAAAAGCTTGCGATTTGACTTTTATAGCAAACTTATTTTTGATCAAATTTTGGTTTTTCCTAATGAAAATTCTATGGGAAATAGTTTGGGTGGGATATTCCCCACTATAAAAGCCAATTCCATCGAAGTATTTCCGATGAAATTTTCAAGTTTTTTCTTATAGAGAATTTCGTTGGAAATGTTTTGGGCAAAAAATTTCCCCTCAAAAGGCAATTAGTCGGAAATACTTTTTCAAACTAAATTCTGTCAGTGAAAATGTTTATTACAGAAGAAATATTTGGTCGGAAAAAGTATTTCCGACCAGATTATAATTTATCAATTTTAATTTTAAAAAATTATAAAATTTATTTTTCTGAAGGAAGTTGTCGTTGAAAAATGTACAATTCAATCGGAAATGTTTTTAACGTGTGCATGGCATGTAGGAACAGTGACGCACCAAAAACATTTTCAACCAAATTAGACTTTTTTGACCAATTTCGATCGAAAAAATTGTAGACCTTTTTCGACAAAAATTCCGTGGGAAAAATTTTATTTTCGTAGAAAATTCTCGTTTATCTCCAACGGAAATATTCCATTGAAAATATTTATCTCTAATCCTTTCTCTAGTAGTGTCTTTAACAGACACTTGTAACCATTTAAGAACAAAATAGGCTAGGGTACCATGGCATCGCTTGGTGTGGTTTTCACTTCATGTTCCAAGATTCTCGTTCATTACGTGGCTTGCTATTTTGGATAGACATAGCACTCTAGAGAGGATGAAAAAAAGAGGGTCTTGTTCAAGCTGCAACATGTTTTTTGTGTCAAGAGGAGGATGAAAATCGGAAACATTTGTTCTTTTATTTTTTGCTTGTGACCTTTTTTACACAAGTATGGTAGAAAGTCCTCTTTGCTACCTCAATGCAAAAAGGGTTTGTTTGTTGGGAAAATTAATTTACATTGAATGCCCACTTATTCCATGGGGAAAACTTTCAGAGGTAATCTGTTTTAGATTTGCCTGAACTGCAACCATCTACTATCTATCGGGCGAAAGGTATTCACAAAGACACTTTACAATGCGGAGTACTCCAGAAGAAGTTTCTCAGATTATTGCTGATGTTGTTAATACTCGCTTTTTCTCGTTTAATATTCCAAACGATACTATAAGTAGCACATTGTGTAGGCGATGGGGTATTTAGTCAAAGTTGAACATTTCTGCTTGTTTTGTATTTTGAATGAATTTCAATTATCCAAAAAAATTAAAAAAAAATTAATCTCAAGCTTTTTGTTACAAATTAAATAAAAAAATTACCGGGAAATTTAGTGGCATTTGGAAACATAAATGCCGTTATAATTGCAACATTTACACTAATGCAACTATGTACCTTTTGGGTTGGTTTGGATCATCTACCTATTTAGCAACGTTCGCATTACAACACGGTGATATAATATACCAGCATTTATCTTGATACACGTCATTATATAATGGTGTTTTGCATAATGAAATTCAATTTAAAAAAAAAAAATGATAAATAGCAACTTTTCATCTAAAAGATACTATGATTACCTATAGTAATTGTAAGTAATATACTTTCCGTTATATAGGCATATTCAAATTAACCCAAAAGAGATCTTGAAGCATTTAAGAAACACTTTAATGAATACAAAACTACCGGAATTAATGTTGTTTATATAGCAAATCAAATGTTGCTCATTTTTTTTTTTGACAAGATAATACTTGTCCTTTTCCTGCGACGTTTGTAACAAACGTCATTAAATGTTTAAGGGCTTTTATAAATGTTGCTAAACATTGAAAAAAAAAATCGCCAAACTTCTATTTTGGAATATTGTGAGTTTCAAATTTATTGATAATTACAAATACTTCATCTCTAAATATGAATTAAAGTTGTGAATTTTAAATTAATCTTGAAAAGTCTTATATTATGACAATTTATATTAAATTTAAAATTTTGAATTCTTTCTTTTAAATTCAAGTTACCAAACACAAATAATAATTTGTTTTTGTTGCCAATATTTCCAATAAGAATTGAATGTTACTTTCTAAATCCGGAAATATCCATTGAGTAAAATCGCATGTCAAAACCAAAGTAAAAAAGACAAATTACTTAATATTGAGTATGACAGGATAAAGTTTTTGGGTTTGAAAAATAATACTCGTAAATATACTGTACAGAAAAAAAATTCCTCGTTTCTCTTGCCCCTGCTCCCTCCTGATTGTTTCTTTTCTACATCTGCACTGTACTAATATTCCAAGTCTCCAACTTCTACCGGAAATGAAAAATTACAAGACTACATCCACATGGATCATCATTTCCCTGTACTGGTTGAAACAATTTCTTTTGCTACAATAAACAGAATATATATATATATATATATATACACACATATACATACATGCCATGTGAATAATAGAAAGAAAAGATGGATTAAGGTAGACTGCATTCGTGTCCAGCTTCTCCCGTTACTTCTTTATCTGTTATTATCTAATATAAGTTTAATCGTTATCTATAAGTATGAGTTTCAAAATTTATGAATGAATCTTATACATATAAATAGTGATAATTAATGTATTGAAAAGTAATAGAGCAAAAAATAATGCATAGGACGTCAACCCGCATTCATCCTACTCTATAAGAATAACATTATTGTATGTCCGGAATAGATCATGTCGGTCAAACTAGATAAAATGCTGCTTTATCGCAAATACTGAGAAATCAAGAAGTTGCTTTGGTAAATGGACATTTAAAATAGATATTGTGATCCAAATAGATGTTAAAGTGGAATGAAACTACAGAATGGTAAAGCATCAGAATCATATTCATGATATTCCAGGAAAACTTACACTCTAAAATTGTTAAATAAGTGATGATGACTTGTTTTTTTACAGCTAATTAACGTTAGTGTAAAGTAATTCTTCTCTAATTATGTAAGGGATTTGGACCAGTTGGAACAACTCGCTTGCCATCGGAAGTGATGTTATTGTTCTTCCTCCAAGTGGTTAAGAAATACCTGCTATTTAAGGCAGCCAGGGAAGACTCTTGCTTGGCAGCAGACGGCCAATAAGCCTTCATTGTCACTGCATCATGCTTCCAAGCTCTCGCAAAAACCATAAGCCCTACCAAAATAAAAAGAAGACCTAATCTCATTGCCTCAATTCAAGAAAAAGATGAGCAGACAAAGAATAAGAAAATGAAGCACCTAGGGCTAGGAGAGTCCAAAAGACCGATTAAATATATAGTTTGGAAAGCTAACCTCAAAGACTTGGAGAGTAGGGCAAAAGGAATAGAGAAAGCAATCTATACTATACACGAGGGGAAAAAAGTGAAGACCAGGGTTGAGAAGCAGAGCCAGAGAAAGAGACATTTACTTCGGTACATCGGATTTATTGTAAGGCTCTCGATACATCAACATCTCCCCCATCACAACCTTCACCAACCCTTATTAATTGCTTTTCAATTCAATTGGACATAAAAAAAAAACGCAAACTGTTTCGTACATGGTAAAATTTTTATTAAATTTTACTAATGGAAATAGTATTAAGGGTTCACTTAACTTCTTAAAGATCATTTAATTCTCATTATATTATTTTTACTTAATTCAAAAAAAATAATTTAATAATCTTTTCTTTTTATATATCATTTACACTCATTAACATTCTCCTAATTTTAATTTAAAAGATTTTAAAAAAATTTCGTTTTTATATATCAACATTGTAAGTTTTAAATTCACAAAAAGGGTTAAAAATTATCATATGTCTCATTTATATTATAAATTAATTTTATATGTAAAAGGTGCCACTGCACTTATCTTATTTGTGAAATCTAAAATCTACACTGGATAAGATAAATTTTCTCCAAAAATCCAAATAAAAAACCTTAAATATTTAAAAGAAATACAAAAAAATTTCTCCCATCTCAAATTTATGCTTTTTAAATCTTGGTATTAAAATCATTTATTTGTCAGAATTGAAGGTAAAACTTCATTCTCTAATGTTATTTTATTTCTTTGGAGGATATCTCTATATATACAGTGTAGTACATAGGTTATCACTAGTCTGAACAAAAAAATCTGGTAGGATACAATCCGATAATTTTAGGACTGATTCCATAATTCTAGGGATCTATTTTCTACCTATTGCTAATACATATCTACATAGCTAATACATATCTACAATTAAATCACTAATTATCTAATCTATAATTAAAATAAACAGCTAACTGTTTTCCAACACTCCCCCTCAAGCTGGGAAATATACATCTTCCATTCCCAGCTTGGAAATATACCTCTGAAAACTTGTAGCATTCAAACCTTTGGTAAACAGATCAGCTAGTTGATTCTCTGTAGATACATAGGGTGTGCAAATTAGGCCACTTTCAATTTTTTCTTTTATGAAATGATGATCTATCTCTATTTGTTTGGTCTGTCATGTTATACAGGATTATGTGCAATGTTTATAGCTAATTTGTTGTCACAATACAATCTCATAGGCTCATTCCCTTTAGTCTGTAGGCCATTCAACAGTATTCTCAACCACAACAATTCATATATTCCTTGTGTCATTGCTCAAAACTCTACTTCTGCACTTAATCTTGCCACCACATTATGTTTCTTACTCTTCCATGAAACCAGATTTCCTCCAAGAAAAGTGCAATAACCCGATGTAGATCTTTTATCTATAAGTGAACCCTACGTAGTCTGCATTTGTATAGGCCTCCAATACTACTCCCTCATTCCTATGAAATAAAATTTCCTTTCCATGATTTACCTTTAAATAGTGTAAGATCCTATAGATAGCTTGTAGGTGAATCTCTTTTGGATTATGCATAAATTGGCTAACTACACTCACGGCATAAGCTATATCGGGTCTAGTATGTGAGAGATAAATTAGCCTACCTACCAATCTCTGGGACATCTCCCTGTCAACTGTAGGATTATCCAGTGCTTTTCCAAGTTTATGGTTTGGATCAATTGAAGTGTCCACTATTTGCATGCTAACTTCCCTGTTTCTTTCAATAGGTTAGTAACATATTTTTGCCGTGAGATGAAGATACCCTTTTTTGAGTGAGCCACCTCAATTCTTAGGAAATATTTTAGTTGCCTTAGTTGTTCTATCTCAAATTCTTTATTTAGACGCTGCCTAAGCATTTCCGGTTCACTTGTATCATCTCGGTCACAATTATATCATCCACATACACCAGTAGAGCAGTCACTCCCTCTGTCTTCAAGCTTTTAATGAACAACGTATAGTCTGCCTAACTCTGTTTATATCCAGCAGCCAACATCACCTTTGCAAACCTTCCAAACCAAGCCCTCGGTAACTGTTTTAGACCATATAATGCCTTTTGTAGTTTGCACACTTTGTTAGTTCCCAGTCTCTCTTCAAAGCCAAGTGGAATTTCCATATAAATTTCTTCCTCCAAATCTCCATGAAGAAATGCATTCTTCACATCGTACTGCTGTAAATCCCATTCTAAGTTTGCTGCCAATGACAACAATAGCCTAACTATGCTCATTTTTGCCATCAGAGCAAAAGTCTCTTGATAATCCACCATATAAGTTTAAGTATACCCCTTGGCTACTAATCTTGCCTTGTATCTTTCCAGTCTTCCATCAGCTTTATATTTTACTGAGAACACCCATTTGCAGCACACTGATTTCTTTCCTTTTGGTAATTCCATGATTCTCCATGTTTTGTTCTTTTCCAAGGCATCCATCTCTTCTCTCATAGCATTCCTCTATTCCTCTTGGGACAATGCCTCAGATAAGTTTCTAGGAATAGTTATAGTGTTTAGACTGAAGAGAAAGGATTTGTGAGATGGTGAAAATCTGTCAAAGGATACAAAGTGACACAATGGATACAAGGGATATTTAGTACACTCTCTCGATTTTTTTCTAATAGCAATAGGTAAGTCAAGATTAGCACTTCCATTTTCAAGCAAAGTATTTCCAAATTGAGAATTAGTTTCAGCCACAGTAGTTACCTTATAGTTAGACTTTGGAGGAGAATCTTGGACATGTGTTGGAGTAGAAACTGGGACTTTACTTCTTGAGTAGACTTACTCATATCTCTAAGTATCATAGATAGGATCAGTTCTCTGTATGGGCAAAGGTAATGTCTCAGTCTGGTTTTGGGTAGAAAATAGCGACTCGAACTGATTTTGAGTCGGGTGATACTCGATTTGGTTTTGAATAATATGGTGTGACTTAGTAAGTAGAGGAAAAAAAGAGACTTCCCTATCCTTATCTTCCAATGATATCTCCTTATGAAAATTACGTTGAAAAAATGGTTTTTCTTCTTCAAACGTGACATTTGCAGAGGTAAAGAACCATTTTGCCTGTGGATGATAACACTTTTAACCTTTTTGGGTTGAAGAATATCTTACAAATATGCATTTAATAGCTCTAAGATCTAATTTTCCCCACTGTTATTATGAACTTGGACAAAAGCAGTGCAACCAAATACCCTAGGAGTAAGACCATTAGAGATTCTCAAGTCTAGATAAAATTTTGAGAGAGCTTTCATTGGTTTTTCAAAGTCTAGAGACCTAGAGGGTAATCTGTTTATAAGGTAAGTGGCTTTTAGGAATGCTTCCTCCTAAAAACTCTTAGGTACATTCTGTTGAAATAAGAGAGCTCTCATGGTAGCTAACAAATGACCAATTTTTCTCTTAGCGATCCCATTATGTTGTGGGGTATTGATACATGAAGATTCATGGATTATACCTTCCTTTTCAAAATAAGGAGACAAAGTCCGATTAAAGTAATCTTTGGCATTATCAGATCTAACTTTCTTAATTTTTACCCCAAACTGGTTTTGAACTACAGTAAGAAACTTAGGAAAGATGACACTCACATCAAATTTATGTTTTAAGAGGTATACCCAAGTTACCATAGTACAGTCATCCACAAACAAAACAAACCACCTCGAGCCTGTCACACTAGAAATGGTATAAGGGCCCTAATATTAGTATGGATCAAGTAAAAAGGCATTGAACACTGTTTATTATTAACAGGGAATGATGCTAATTTATGTTTTGCATATTCACATACATCACAATGAAAATGTTTAACATCAATCCCTTCAAACAAACTAGGAAACATAGTTTCTAGGACAATAAATGAAGGATGATGAAATTTGTAATGGTTGAGCAAAACAACCTCTTTCTTTAGGTGGATAGATATGATAGAGACTGAGTATCTTGGACACTTTTTGATTAATTCACTGTCTCAAGATAGTATAGTCCAGCCCTCTCTTTAGCATGTCCAATCATCTTTCTCGTGTTATGATCCTGAAACTCATAATGAGTTGGATAAAAAATAACAACACAATTCAGGTCATAAGTTAACTTTTGAATAGACAATAGGTTAGTGGACAGCTTAGGAACATGGAGTACATTCTTGAGAGTAAGTTGAAATGTAATTTGGATGTCTCCTAATCCTGCTACAGTAGTAAGGGAACCATTTGCTACTAGAATTTTCCTATTGCTAGGACAAGAGGTATAGGTTTTAAATTGTAAAGAAGAGTTGGTCATATGGTCTGTGGCTCTCAAATCAATAATCTATGAGTCTATAATAGTCTTATCCAAGGCATTATTAGAATCAACAGACTTACCTAAGAGAGCTAGTGAGCATATACCACCAGTTTTAGACTTGCCTAAGGATTCTAGCAATTCTTTAAGTTAGCCAAACTCTTCTTTACTGAATTCTTCTTTCTCGGTAGTTATTTCCAAGTTTATTGTAGTCATGTGAGCCTGACCTTGACTTTTATTTCATCCTCTTTTATACCCCCAGTCTTGGCTTGAAGTACTAGGTTTCCCATTTAGTTTCTAGCACTTTTCCCTAGTATGCCTTGACTTCTTGCAGTAGGTACACCAAAGAGAGTCTTTGCTATTTTTTCCTTGCAGCCCTAGCCTTGGTAGTTTTGCCTGTCCATTACCTTGCTTCATAATATTTTGATCCTTTCTCATCATAGTAGATTTCTCTTCCACCTGACCTTCGAGCATGACTCCCCTACGACTCTCTTCAGCTCGAATCAAAGAAATGGTTTCATTAAGGGTAGGGATTTCATCTTTGCCAAGAATCTGCACCCTAACTTGGTCAAACTCAACATTCAGCCCTACAAGGAAATCATAGACTTGATCTTTTTCAATAAAACTAAAATAGTAGCATCCTTTGAACATTTAGTCGTAATGCACTGATAATGGTCAAGTTTCTACTATAAGCTTTGCAGGGAGTTGGCATATTCTGTCATGGATTTAGTACCTTGTTTCATGGCATTAACTTGGACCTTGATTTCATAAACTTATACAGCATCCCGAGCCTTTGAATAAGTTTGTCTCACAATATCCCATACTTTTTCAGCTATGCGTAAAAACATATAGGTGTCACTAACCTCAAGGGTCATTGAGTTCCACAGCCATGATAGAATCATAGAATTAGCTTCATCCCATGCACCAAATCTTGGATCATCCCTTTCAGGGCCAGTTCCTAGTAAATGGCTCAATTTCCCTTTACCCTTTAGATAGGTTTGAACAAAGTAAGACCATTTAAGGTAGTTCTTTCCATTCAACCTATATGCTGACTGGATGTTTTGGAGATCATCGAACGATGGGTTGAGAGTTTCTTTGATCTGTATTTTGGATTCAGCCATTTTTTATTTAGGTAGGAATATAGTAGTAGAAGAGACTAAAAAAATAGTACAGAAGAGATGGCAATTAAGGCCAATAAAATGGCAATTAAGGCCAAACAAAAACATTTTATTTAGAGAGAATCGAGTACCTCTGATACCATGTCAGAATTGAAGGTAAAACTTCATTCTCTAATGTTATTTTATATCTTTGTAGGATATCTCTATATATATATATAATGTAGTACATAGGTTATCAATAGTTTGAATAGAAAAATTTGGTAGAATACAATCCCATAATTTTAGGATTGATTCCATAATTCTAGGGATCTATTTTCTACCTACAGCTAATACATATCTACAGAGCTAATATATATCTATAATTAAATCACTAATTATCTAATCTATAATTAAAATAAACAACTAATTGTTTTCCAACATTATCTATAATATATATGAGTAGGAATGTGGAGAATATTTTAAATTGACAACAATATCTATTATTATTTATCATATTACTATTTTTTCGATTTAAAATATCTCAATTATAAATAAAAATTCTAATTCTATTGAAAGATTTGATTAAATAAATTTATTTGATAATAAGATTTCTCATACATATAAATAAGAATTCTAATTCTATTGAAAGATTTTGGATAAATAAATTTATTTGACAATAAATAAAAAGAGTTCAAATTTATATTATATTTGTTTTATTTTCAAAGTCATAATATCGTTAACTTGGAAAAATAAAAAGAAAAAGTAATATTGATCTAATTTCAAATGTTAATTGAAGTTTTAATTACTTATATAACATGTATATTCAATATATAAATTTTTATGAATAAGTTTATTGTGATATAAATATTTTATATTATATTACAAGTAGTAGTTCCATTTTTTTTTTGTTTTATATTATAAAGATAAATAAAACATATCATCTAATATTTCAATACCATCATAATTTCTTAGAAAAATAATTACTAAAATATTATAGATAATACATCTGACAATTAATCATGAGCAGAACTCTTAAGTAGTTAAATTTTATTAAAAAACAATTGTAAAATTAAGGTTTATTAAATAACTAACTCCTGTGTCATTATAAATATTATGATAACTTTTAATTTTAATTTATTCATCACATAAGCTATGGAAAAAATGTTGGAGATCCGATTTTTTAGAATGGATTATTGCTCAATTTTTTTTTTTTCATTTGGTTGGCAATATAATATTTTATAACTTAAATCTAATCTTGGTCAAATTGCCAAAACTACTTGATGATTTTTTTTCTTTTTCCTAATGGTTTTACAATAAAATTTTAACTTATATTGCCATAGTAATTTTTAATTACTATTTTATATTTTTATATAAATTAACATATCAATTTTTTATTAAATATATTTTAATGCATCGCACTTTAGATTATAATGTGCTCGCATCTTTCAATAAAAAGTTAATGACGGATTATTTCCAAAATATTTTTTATCTTTTATAATCTTCGATATAGTTTTAATCCATTTTCATCAAAGATTTCAGTAATTTCTTGAAAATTTTAAATTATTAAACTTAATATGACTAATTTTTATCATCCAAAAACTATGTCGAATAACTTCCTATAAAATATGTAAAGATTGCTTGCATTTCTTCTAGAAAAATTCAAATAATTATAGTATGTAATGTTATATTGGCTTTCAAGGTATTTTTATTATTAAACATAAATTATTTTATAATATAAGATAATTAATACATAACAACACATGCAATGCACGTGAAATAATGACTAATCTATCTATAATTTATAATATATATAAAAGTGTGAATGTAGAGAATTTTTTAAACTGATCAAAATACTTATTGTTTTTCTTTGTATTACTAATTTTTCCATTATAAATATTTTTATTATTAATAAAATTTATCATATATATAAATAAAAATTTTAATAAATTGAAAGATTTGGCTAAATGAATTTATTGGATAATAAAATTTATCACATTTATAAATAAAAAATCTAATTCTATTGAAAAACTTAGGGTGAATAAATTTATTTGACAAATAAAATTAGTTAAAATTTACAATGAATTAATTTATTTTCAAAGTTATAATTTTTCACTAATTTGACAGAAGTAAAAAGAAAAAATTATAATAATTTAATTTTAAATGCTAAGAAAAATTTTAATTATCTATATAATATATAACTTTATGTTCAATATAAACAAATTTATAAAAAGGTTTTTTATAATATAAATATTTTATATTTTATTATTAGTAATATTTTATATTTTACTGTAAATTAAGATTTATTTCATTTCTTTGGAGATTTTATGTTATAAATATTAATAGAAATTGTTGAATCTAAAAACCATGAAATCACAAAAACACAAAGAAAAAGAAGAGAAAATCAACATAGAGATTTAACAAAGTTCAGCAATGTGCCTACATCCTCGGAGAGCGACAGCTGATGATTTTATTCACTACTTAATTTTGGGTTACATCAACCATATGTTTATACTAACCTTACCCAGTACAATTTTACAAAATTCGCTCCGCTCCGCTCCGCTCTAGCATCAGCCCACTTACCTCTGTATATAAAATTATATGAGCCATATACAGCAGAAATTATCATTGAAAATTTCAATAATTTTTAGAAAAGAAAGCAATTATTATAATATTTTTGATAATGCTTTTAACAATTGTTTTTTTATTTGGTTGGCATGGAAATAGTTTTTTTTTTTTAAATCATAATTTTTTTCAAATCACCTGAAATGGTTTTATAATTTTTTTAAAAGGTTTTGTAGTAAATTTTTAACTTATATTTTGACGAATTTTCTTTTAATTAGTATTGTTTTATTTTTATATAAATAGATATATTGATTTTTTTATTTAACATATTTCATATAATGTGATATTTGTTTCCATCATCTTTTTGTTATCTAACATAAATTATTTTACAAATATAAGATAATTAATGCATAAAATAACTTATATATAAAAGCCCAAATGCATAAAATTTTTTAAACTAACAAAAATAATGATTTTATTTATTACGTTTTTAAATTTCCAATATAAATATTTTTTTTATTATTAAAATTTATCTAATTAATAAAAAAAAGTTTTAATTTCATTAAAACACGTTTGTTTTTGAAACATGAATAAAAGATATATATTACTTTACCAGTTTTATCTTGAAAGTTTTAAATTTTCACTAAAACCTAAAAGGTAAATCAAGTTATTTGATAAAAATATAAAAGAGTTAAATTTATATTAAAATTTTTTACTTAATAATTAATTTTGCATTAATATAATAATATATTATGTAATAAGTTGATATAATTTACAAATAATATAAACTTTTACAAATAATACATATAATAACAAATACATAATTTATCTAAATAAAAAGGGTTTATCTTTCCTCAATTTAAGTAAAAAAATTAATTTAAAAGTAAGTTAAAACCCAAGTCCAAAATTTAAGCTTTTCAACAACAAAAGTGAAATTCATGAAATTTTCATTAATTATAATAAAATTAGAATTAAAAAAATTTAAACCTGTGAACTTAATTAGACTTAGTGAGTGAATCAATTAAAGAGCTAACTAGAAGATATTATCTATATTAAAATTTTTAAAGTAAAAAATTTTTACGTAGTACTTTATTTATTAACAATATTCGTTAAATCTATTAATTTTCAATTTTAGAATTTGTTTAATTGTTGTACTTAGAAAACCTCAAAGTCTGCAATTAATCTTTATATTGGTTCAAAATTTGAGATTTAATTGTTCCAATGTAATTCATATAAATTGAATTCCCGACTACACCGATTTGTTAATATCAATTCAATTATTAAAGAAGTCAATTGTTCGGTTAATAATGCTGATATAACTCTTGACTTCACTTACCTGTCATCGAGCACACTACTATGCATTTTTTGAAAATTTTTTAAAAGCTAAGAATATAAAATGATTTTGTTTTAGCCACATGTTACTTAATTAATCAATTAATTTCATGGATAATTTTCAAGTACAATGGAGTTTTCTTAA
>JBBYHK010198479.1:0-32651 GCA_038382065.1 Adansonia grandidieri | reverse complement strand
AAATGGATGAAGCAAAGCCTTGTTCCACACCTATGAGTACTTCAACAAAGCTTGAGAAGGATGAAGGAGGTAAATGTGTTGACTCTAAATTTTATATGTCTATGATAGGTTCATTGCTATATCTTACCATAAATAGACCTGACATAATGTTTAGTGTATGCCTGTGTGTAAGATATCAATCATCACCTAGGGAGTCACATCTAGTTGCCATGAAAAGAATTTTAAGATATCTTAGAGACACTCCCAATCTAAGCTTATGGTATCTAAAAGAATCATCTCTTGCCTTACATGATTATTCCAAAGTGGATTTTGGTGGATGTAAAATTGATAGGAAAAGCACTTTTGGTACTTGTTAATTCCTTGAAAAATGCTCATATCATAGTTTTCCAAGAAACAAAGTAGTATTGCTTTATCCATAATCGAAATTGAGTACATATACACGGGAAGTTGTTATGCCAAAATTTTATGGATAAAACAACAAATGGAGGATTTTAGCATTACCATGGATCACATTCCAATTAAATATGATAATACTAGTGCTATTTGTCTCACCAAAAATCTAATTCAACACTCTAGAACTAAGCACATAGAGATTAGACATCACTTCATTAGAGATCATGTGCAAAAATGTGATATAGTGCTTGAATTTGTTGATACCTTGCATCAACTAGTTGATATTTTCACTAAACCAATTGACAACAATAGATTTTGCACAATTAGAAAAGAAATTGGTTTAATGAATGCACCCTAAATTCTTAAGTTGATAAAATTCTGATACTTTGCCTCAATATTGTTTACATCATGCTTGGTTTGAAAAGCTAGCCTTATATATCTACTTGTTTGATGATGTGCACTTGTATGACTTTTGATTCTTAGATGATTTTGTTTTTTGGTTAAATTTTGAATTGTTTATGCAAAATGATTTGATGTCAGAAATTTTGTTTAAAGTTTCGTTTTCAAATGCTTTTCAAAGAGCAGTTGGGTCAAAAATATGCTTAAATTGATACCATCTTAATGGAAATGAATACTAGGCCATATGTATTGATACTAGTAAAAACTTTTTCCTAGTATTGAGACTGGTTTCAAGGTATCGATACAAAACCAAGAATTGTTCATTGTATCGATACCTGACTCCATGTATCGATACCATGTATAGATACTCTCCATCTTGTATCAATACAGCCCCAACTTATTCTATATCTTAAGAATCAGTTCTTGTATCGATACAGAAATCCAGAATTGTTCTTTGTACAAATACTGAACTCTAAGTATTAATACCTTGTATCGATACTGTCTTTTCTATATTAATACTCACTGTTGATTTCGGCAATCCTCATGCGCTCGAGTTCATTTTCATCGAGCACTGTTCACCATTTCATTTAGCCTTCTCTCACCCACTCAACCCTCAATCATCACACTTCATCTAACTTTCGTGTTTCTTACAATCCTTAATCCAAAATAGGTTGATTTTATCATATTTCACTATTTCCCTCTGAAATTTAATCCATTACCACCCAAAAGCATAAAAATTCAAAACTCTCATCACTTAAAACCTAACTATTCCTTTTTTAAATTCCTTAAAATTTGTCCAAATTTTTTCAAAATTTTCAAGTGATTTTTTATTCTCAAGTCTTTCCTAACTCGACTGTTGTGATTGGTTTGTGAATTTACTCAATAAACTAACCATATTGCCACCAAAACTTACCACCCACCATGTGCTCAACCATTTTCCTCAACCAACTCTTCCTTAGCACCTTACCTAGCTTCCTCAACTCGACCTACTACCTTCGGTAACCTTTACCACCCTTGATGAACCTCATCAGCACCTACTTCCACTTCATCCAATACCCTCCAAATCAACTCAAACACTTCACCAACATCAATCCTCTCCTTCATTTGTTTGAACAGCATCCAGTTCTACCGTGTCACCACCTGCTCAATTTCAACCACCTTAAAACACTACCATGCCTCCAAAAACCAAACAAATCACTCGTCGTCAAGGATCGATCACATGTGCTTCAACTTTTACCACTCGTTAACCATCTTTGACCCAAACACAATCATTTTTTAACCTATGCTTTTGCGATGCATGGGCTTGTGAGCAATTTACAACCATCTATGCCCGTATGCTGAACCAACAATGTCAAGTTATTGACTTCCCCTTCTTCCGATCCATTTCATATCCTTACCTTCATATTTTTGATACCTTCGCATGGACTAAAATTTTTTTCTTAATATTCTAGGTCATAAGAATCTTGTTCGTGTATTCTTTAGTAATGCCTCACTTATTATTGATGATCATAACCATGTCATTGCTATTTAATCTTATCTTTTGGGACAAGATCTTTTAGTCAACCCGGCCTTTTTTGTGACTGCCTTCGGTTTCCTGAATGAAGGCATAATCAATGAAGGTCCAGCTTTCGTAGCCTTGCACACCCCAAGCAATAAAGCCACCCTCCTTCCCCAGATTAACTGCTTCCCCTGATTAACTGCTTCCTTCATCTTATCATTTCCCATGTGCTCCATCCATACAGCACTAAACACACCTCAATTAGCAATTTTGACTATTGGTGGCACCACATGATTTAAACTGGGAATCGTCCAAACCTAGCCCATTTTATCTTTGAGGACTTTGTTCTTTGTGTTCGTGGTTGTCATAGCCTCTTTCATGGTGTGGCATTGAGCTACTACTTCGACACTCAAGGTCTTGATCTTTCTTATGACCCTGGGATTATGGTATCTACTTAACATTATATAGGTCACAAATCCATAGAGCTTGTTAGGATTAAAATTCAACTTCGTTCCCAAGGCTCATTGATAACCACCTCTACTGCTAGAGCAACCGGATGCTCCCACTCTCGATGACCATGATGATGATGATATGGAGCATGATATGCCTCCTCCACCCCTGGCTCTTGCCACCTCATCATCCGTGCCCATGGACCTCTAACATATGTACGATTCCATCATGGGGCATCTTGACACATGGGAGTGACTTTTTGACTCTTGGAATCACTGATTTGATTCCATTGATGCTCGTCTTTCTAATCTCAAGCATAGTCATCAGGTGTTGACCGAGCAATTCCATAGCTTTTCGGTGGACATTCCTTATGCATCTCTGCCTACTTCTCTACCTATCGTGAATCCTCCAGCCGATGAAACTTAGTTATCTTAGGTTCATTTCAGGATGACATTTAATTTTATAGGACTCCTTTGGACCTCTTTTACTTATTTTGTTGACTCCATTTAACATTTTATTCTCAATGCATCATTTTTGCTTGCATTTTCTCCATTACTTTGAATTTATCTTTCTTGTGTTTTGATATAAAAAAAGAGGGAAAATGTCATACATTTTCCAAATGTGTTTTGCATTGCTAAATACGTCTTTCATGATATTATTATGCATAATGCAAAATATGTCTTCCATGATATTATTATGCACTTGATTATGATTATATTGTCATGTTAGAACCCAAATAACATGTTGATATTGAACACTTTTACATGCTATAGCTTGAATTCTAAAAATCTTGGGCAATATTATAGATTTGAAATGTTGTAGCTTTAAAGGACACTATTTGCTTAAAATAAAACTTTTGAAAACCATTGTTTTATTGAGGGGGAGTTTTTTACAAATCTCAAAAATTTAGGGGGTCATTAACAAGCAAATTTATCTTAAGTTTTGTTATATTAAAAAGGAGGGAGATTGTTAGCTTTGAATAAATTTAGGTTTTGATATAACAAACAACTCAAGCTAAATTAATTTGTACTCAATTATTTCTAACTTAGTATTTGTGTTAGAATTGAAAAACATTTTGAAAAAGTACTAAGTTTGTATTTTCTTAAAAATATATGTTCCAAAATGTATATTTATACTTAGAATATTTTTGAGATATGTTTGAGCTAATATCAAGCCAAATCATCTTACAAAGGATTTTGAAGGTATGTATCAAAACAATGCATAAATGTATAGCTACCATGCTTAAAACCCTCTTTTGTATCAATACTTATCAGCATGTATCGATACGTTGTAGTGAGTATCGATACTCACCATATATGTATTGATACAATGCAGGGCAGTAGCCAAGGTTTAGCTGAAACCCTCAAATGTATCGATACAGGGTGTCTATATCGATATGGCTTGGCAGGTATCAATACATAGCCCTTTGTATCAATATAACAAGCTGTAACAGTCACTTTTTTAATTCTTATATCAATACCATTGGTATTGTATCGATACAATAGCGTGAGTCTAAATGGAAACAAGTATTTATAAAAGCTACAATGGCTATCCAACCACCACATTAAATGCCCAACGTCTATATATCAATTTTAAGTTATAAATAGAGGTTCCTAATAGCTGAAGAAGCAAGAGATATAAAGATTAATCAATTATTGAACAAACAAAAGCTCAAGTCTTCAAGTTCTTCACTTTTTTTTATCAAATTCATACTCTTTCAAGTCTATTTGTATCTTATTCACCTTGCACTTAAATTCCAGTAAACATCCACCTACTAGAGGTTTAATTTATTGTAAATACTTCATTCATATCACAAAAAGGGTTATGTGAAAGTGAGGGAAACATTTAAGAATTTGGGTAGAATTCTCAAAAGGATTGAAAACTTCTATCTAAGTCCTAAAAGATAGAGGTATAAGGTTATACCTTATCCTTAAAGGTAAATAATTTTATTAGTGAATTATGGGAATCATCTTGGTAAGAAAGTCTAACAAGAGAGGACATTGGTGCCGAGTTCAAAGACCACCTTTATATATTGATTGTTTGTTTTTCTTACCCTTAGCTCCTTTTTATTTTCAATTTATTTCAAATTTATCAAGTTATTGTAGAATTAATTCACCCCCTCTTGTTTCAATCTTTTCCTAGAGCTAACAAAATTGATTCATCATTTGGAGCAACAATTGTGTTTCAAAATAGTGTTTTTTCTTGACCATTTGAGTAAACCTAAGTAGTAGTTCCAAGTTTTATGATTTTTGAAAGTTTAGATTATTGATGATTATATTCTAGCTATTAGGGGTGTTCAATTGGTTAATTTGATTAATCGACCGATGGAAATACCATTAACCAAATTAACCAATGTTTCATTTGTCTTAATCATTAACTAACTGAATTAACCAAATTTATTTTAATTGTTTACATTTTAAAATCTTAAAATTTTAAACTTTTATAATTCAAATAGGTATAATCATCTAACAAATATTCAAATGTCAAATATAACTAAAAAGGGCATCCATAATAAGTAAAATTTTCAACGATATAATACTTAAAACATTTAATAAAGACTAAAAATATCATATTTTGCGTGTATTTCGGGTAATTTAGCTAATTTCGCTTAATCAAATTGAATTAACTGATGATCAAATTTTTTTAAATTCTTTGATTGATAACCAAACTAAAATTATTTTGGTTAACAAATTAACCAAATCAATATTTTATTTTGGTTGGTTAGTTTTGCTAAAAGTGAATAATAAGTACCTTACCGGTTATGTAAGCAATTATCACAGGCCTTAAAGAATGTGACTTGTTAATATCCTATTTTAACTCAACATTTGTTATTGTATCTTTTAGGATGATTAATTCTTGTGATTCTGTAGAAGCCCTATTATAATTCAAATGTAAATATTTATATGATTACTTATAAATATCACTTCTATTCCTAAAAAATGAATTATACTTAATTTTATTTATTATGAAATTTTAGGCTAAGGATTGATTATTGTATTTCCCTAACTTCATCTCCTCAACCATAAAGACCATTCTCCTAGTTTTGCTTGGTAAAAAACAAGGCTATATTCTCCACCAAGTATAAATATCTACACAAACTGAATTGATCTACCTATTTTCTATCTATGGTATAATTTAATGGTTCAATTTTTAAGATGTTGGAAACATAGATCAGTAAATTTCTTCAAGATTTGGACAAAAAAAATGCCTATAATGCTATAAGTACTTGAAAAGGACTAAAGGTAATGTTCGTTATGACTAACTACTCTTTAGCTTTATGCTATCCTTGATCTAAAACACATGTTAAGGGTATATTTGTTTATAACTAAAAAATTCACGGGTCAAAGAATGAATGAAAAAGCAATAATCAAGAATTATTAATAATAAACAATGGCTATTTATTTATTTTTTACTTGAAATTTATTTATTAAATAGCATCTCAAGAGATTAGTGAATTTTATAGGATAAAAGGGCATTTTTCAAACTAAAATAGATTAGGTGTATTTTCCATAAACTCTCAGGGTAAGTGTATTTTACTCATGGTTTTAGTTTTTGACTTTGAACCACTGAATGAAAATTATGAAGGAAACAAATACCTCTCTCATTCCTTAAATTAAAAGAAAAAAGGGTAGCTTATTGCTGATGGACAAATAAAGCATAAATTTATCAAATATTTGATATAATTTATATCTTAGACAAAAACTGCAACAAGTATAAGAGAATTATAATAAGGTATAATTGTGAGACTATTGCAACAAAGCATTATTTCTAAGTTGTTTCTAGTTAATGCTTTGTCATCATAAGGCATTGATAAAGCTATTGAGATCGATACATATATTTTTAAACCAAGTAACTGATCTCAAAGTTGGAAGTTTGGAGAGACATTAACTCACATTTGGGTTTGTTGAATAGATTTTATATGAGAATGACATTTGGTGATTTACTTAATCTATTTGGCATTTTCATATGGTAGTTGTAAAACTGATCCTTTGACTTTAGATTATTGATGTTATAAGAAGAATGTTATACATTAATTTTACCTTATTTATGGTTTTAACTATGGATGCTTAAGTTGAAAGTATAAAATGAGATCTATAAATGGATAAGTAATCAGTAAAGGATTCATCACCTTGGGTGGTTGAGAGAATACCTCACTAATCTTGATAATAACTGAAATTTATTGCCAAACTAGAATGAAGTTTTGAGATAGTGTTGGAACATATTCTAAGAGTTAATTGCCTAATTGGAGACTTAATTGATCAAACATTTTGAATAAAATACTAATCCATACCAAAATTTAAGATAGTGAGAGATGAAAGGATAATAATTATACAAAGGGGCTAAACATGGATATGTTGTTCAAACTTCATTGACCTATATTAACACTTGTGGGTCACGCCTCATTGCTAAATAATACCATGATCTATAAATATAAGATTAATTAATTAAAGAATTAAGGATTAAAATACATATATTTCTTACCAATATGTTACAAAATCTAATGGGTCACACATAAATAGAAAATGACTTGGGAAAGAATAAATTGGGTTTAATTAAGCTAGACTTAATTAAAAGTTGGAAATCTCAATAACTAAATTAAATAAATAAAAAGTCCAAGGAAAATAGTCAAAGGTTTTGGAATAGAACTTGACTAAACCATTCTCATATTTAAGGATGGCTATGCCACCCTTCTCTAGTAGGTAATTCATTTATCTCAATTTTATTATATGTTAAGAACTTTCGAGAGCAAATCACACAACACTACTAACATAGTGTTTCTACAAGCTTCCTCCTACCCTTGAAAGTGTTCTTTTTTCTCTTTATTTGTGTGGACCATTATTGGATGGAAGATACTCGAATAGCTAATGATATGCTATAATCTATTTTCATTGTTTTTTTATCTATGATTAGGTATGCTCATTTCCTAACAATTTCTTCTTCCTTTACTTATGCCAATTGGGTCTAATCTCATTATTTCTACTCTACAAAATTTAAGTTATCCTTTAAGTTCTTCTAGTCTAATATCTCATCCTAACTTGTAGGCATACATTGGGCAACGCAATCGGGAAGTAGAGTGTCCTTCTAATTCGTCAAGTGAGTGTAATCCTCTTTTGACAAATTCCTTGTCCTCAAATCTTAAGAAAAGTGCTATTACTAGTGATTTAGATCTTTTTATTGCTATTCATAAAGATAAACATTCACCACTTATCTTATTTCTAACTTCTGGTGCTATCAAGCTTGATTTATTCATTATCCACTATCACTATTCCTAAATCTATTTCTAAAGCCTTGTACAATCTAGATTAGAGAGCTTCCATGGAAGATGAGATAAATGCCTTGTTATATAATGATGTTTGGGAACCTATGAAACTCTCAGCTGGTAAGTCAATTGCTAGTTGTAAATGGGTTAATACAATTAAAGTGACTCGAATGGCTTGGTTGATGGATTAAAAACTCAACAAATTGCAAGGGATACACTTAGATGTATAAAGTTGATTGTTCTAACACATTTTCACCTATTGCCAAACTTACCTCTATTCATTTGTTTATCTCCCTAACTACTTTTAATTGGCCTTTATTTCAATGCAAAAGAAAAAAAAATTATATCAAGTAACCACATTAGTGGACTTAAAGCTAGTATGCCATTTGACAATGTTTTTGCATACATTAAAACAATCTTGTAAGACATGGCTACAAGGTGTGGAGTAGAACATTCTATCTTCTACCAACAAAGAAAGGGTAAAGTTTATTGATCATTTATGCAAATGTCATAACATGGCCCGAATACGAATCCTAACCAAGCCAGACTTAAAAGGCCCTTATTCCTATCTATATATCATTTATATGTAGGGGCCATATCATTATTCTTATTATTATTATTATTATTTATTTTTTATCCAAAGATAAGTCATCGAGATAAATCACTCACTCGACATAACCCTAAATAGTTGTTATGAAACAACCATTTATCTCAGAGTCATCACCAATCTATTTTGGCAAGGTGAGATAGGCACTTGTCGAAATTAGTATTTCAAAGGTTACGAAACCTAAAAAATAAATTTTGAAATTTGTGGTAATACTAGAGATTGTATGAAAGGGTCTAAGAGTTAGTTGCAATCATGAATAAGGATTGATCCCTCTCATGATGTCTGAAAATCAGACTTCATTAATTACAAGTTAACTTAAATTTTGATCTTTATTCGGTTTCAATATCCGATATTTAATTATAATTCCCATGTATTAAAATAATATTCTAAATTTATCATTTCATATGAGGAAATCGAGGTTTTAATTTTTTTTTAAAATCAAAATCTCTTTCGTACCCTACTAGAAGATCGTTAGAATACAAAAGTTTTTATTATTCTCTTTCGTACCCAATGATTATAAAAATAAAAATATCTTTTGTCTCCCATTTGAGAGCCAGAGGAATACAAAAGATTTTATTGCATGAAAATTGAAAATATCCAGATTTTCATTTTGGAAAGGATATCAAGTTATTAAAATAATCCATAAACTCCTTTCATATTCTAGGAGAAACTTTATGTATTATTTTAATTTGGAGACATTGCTTTAATTTTCTAAAAAATTTCAATTTTATTGAGAATATCAATAGAGTATCCTAAGCCCAGAAAACAATCTAAAATGACAAACCTATCCCTAATGTGTACCTTCGGCATAACAACATCCTAATAATCACATAAAACTTGATTCTAATGTAAAATTTACAAAATGCTCTTAGGGTATACCTTCAACATGAAAGTATCTTGTAATCCTAAAAGACTCGAAAATAGTCTAAAATGATAGACCTATCCCTAATATGTACCTTCGATATAAAAGTATCCCAATAATCAAATAGGACTTGGTTTTAATACAAAATTACCAAATCACCCTTGGGGTATACCTTCGACATGAAAGTTCTTGGTAGCACTAAAGGATTCGAAACTTGTCATAGAAGGGTAAACATATCTTAAATGCACACTTTTGGCATAACAACATATCGGTGACTATAAAATGCCATTGAAGTATACTTTTGACATGAAAGTAATCTGTTGACCCTAAAGGACACAAAAATTGTAGGAAATGATAATTTTTACCCTAAATGGGTAACTTAAATGACAAATATGACCTAAAGTGTAAAAATTGCTGATTAGTCCTTAAACTTCTTAAAATTTCATATTAGCCCCAAAATGGCTAAAAATGCTAGAAATGTTTTTGAAATGTTCGAAAGACCCTAAATGGGTAATTTAGATATTAAAGTAACCTAAAATGAAAAAATTACAGTTAAACCCCTAAACTTTTTCAAAATTTCATTTCTTACCTTCTTAGAGAACCGAAGAATATGAAAGTTTTTTAATACTTTACAACCCCGGGGGACCAAAAGAATGCTAAAAATAATCAAAACACTCTAAATGGATGATTTGATGTTAAGGATGACCATTTTGATCTAAAATGCTATATTTTCCTAATGGTCCCTAAACTTTTACAAATTTGCAAATTAGTCCCTACATAATTAAACATAAAATTAAACATCAACTATATCAAAATGAACACAAAAATCACATCCAAATATTACAAGGGAGGTTCAACCACTTTCATTTGGCCTTAGAACAAATTTTTCTAAATTTAAAAAAAGTCCTTAAACTTTTTAAAATTATAAAAAGACCCCAAAAATCCAAAAAATATATTTTTACTTGATAAAATGCATAAAATATATTCCTAAATGTGCATGAGAGTTTCAGTCCAGCATGGGATGGCTAGAAATTATTTTTTTTATTTTTTTACAAATTAGTTGCTAAACTTTCTATATTTATAAAATATCCATAAAAATAAAAAAGATCATATACATATGCATTAGGTCTAGCCAACATCAAATAACCCACCAAACAAATTTTTTCCAACTCAATAATTGCATATCAAAGCTTTATCAAGCACAAATCAACAGCATCATATAATAAATCATAAAAAATAAACATATCAACATATTGCTTTAACATATCAACAACAAAATATTAAGGAAAATAGCACACATATGATCATATATACATGACAAATATAACATCATAACATAAAAAACAACATCATATCAACGAAAAACATGATTCATGAAGAAACACAATTTATCATCAAGAAAAATTGTACAAATACATTATATCAAAGAAAATGGTTCATGGCCATCATGCTTAGTCTTTCAACATGGATCAAAATCCATTAACTTAAGCATGATTTAGGCTCACCAACGAGAGGAAAATGAATGAAATCAACGAAAACCAAGGCTTTTAGAAGAAGATAGACCTTAACGAAGCTCTAAAGCTTGAAAAACTTAACGATTTTTAGTATTTTTATGTGTTTTTTTCCTCATCAAAGCCAGTCCCCTTCAATGAAAAATCCTCCCCTATTTATAAGGGGGAGGTTCGGCCAAGGGGTAAAAAAATCCCCTTAGCCAAAATTGTTTATATTTTTTAATGATTTTTATTTATTTGCTTTGATAATTACAATTAAAGATAAAAATGCATTTAATGGAATGCACTTGATAGTCATCCCTAATATTTTGTCATGATTATCTAGATAATATCATCTAATGGGCTAATTAGAAACCAACTAAAATGGTTAAGGGACAAAATTGAAATTGAACTAAACTAGTTTCCATGAAACTAGCTTGGAAAAATAAAAAAAAAATTAAATTAAAATAAATAATCATAAACAAAAATTTTGGAAATGAATAAAATAAATCAATAATGAAAAAGTCTCAAATGAAATCCAAAATCATAAAATTTTGCAAGAAAAAATTTTTACGGAGGAAGATTAACATTTCAAAGAAAAAATCAAAATTCATAAAAAAATTGAATTTTCAAAAACTGATTTAGTATGAATTTAATAAAAATATTTTAAAAATTCTAAAAATTTATAAACTCAAAAAAATGCAACAAAAAAATTATGGAATAAAAAACTCTGACAAGGAAAATCCATAAAATGGATTAAAATTTTTCAAACCTGATTTTATGGTAATTTAATGGGAATATTTAAAGAATTTTTAAGATGAAAACTTGAGAAAATTTTATTAAAAATTTCACAAATAAAGAAAAACTTATATTTTGGGACCCAAAAAAATAAATAAAATACATTAAAACTTATATAAAATGAGAAATAAAAATATTAGCCAAAATATTAATTTATAAAATGGTAAAGATGAAAATCTGAAGTTCAGAACAAGTCTTTACTAAAAAATTCGCAAAGCAAAATATTCGTAATACTGTGAGAAATTCAAAAATAATTGGCAATATTAACAACTTGACATCTTGTGGTATAAAATTCCAATAGATAATTTTTCTTGAATATTTTTTATCTTTCGGAATGCATATCGGCATAAATGCTACATAGGTGTCAGTAAAATATACGATGGTCAACTTTTTGAATTTTTATGAAAAATGTCAAAAAAATCCTAAAAAATGAGAAATTTAATCATGATATGATTTGTTAGAAATGAATTTCCAAAATTTGACAAGAAAATATTTAAAAACCAATATTCTTTTAAATGTCATCATTTTTATCTGAGATAACCCTCAAAATGGTATTGTTCTGCCATATGCCAATATGGCGATTTAAGGATGATTAAATTAGTCCTCAAAGTTTAAAGTCCACATGGTAGAGGTCAACCTTACTAGAGTGACCACTAGATTCTCGTTCTCAGGATATTTAAGACTATCGAAAAAAGGACTTGAGTGAAATTAAGTGTCTATAACTGCCCTTCTTTGTCCCTTATTGAGAATTAGAAATAGGATAAAGACCAAATAGACATAATTTCATTCGGATTGTAAAGTCTTGAGAAGTAAAACACAAACATGTACATGAAAACAAAAATATTAGAATAAAAGCCATAAACCTAGGGTAAGACTTAAGTTAAAATAACTAATTAAGATGATGCCTAAATGTAATGGGTTGACTAGGTGAACCTTAAGTCAGATGGGTTGACTAGGGCGAAACCATAATAGTCAACTAAGAATGATAAAAGCGAACCATATTTAAAAAGGGGTTAATCAGGACAAAACCACACGAACCCACTAAAGGCGATCAGGGTAAAACCTAAGTAGAAAATGGGATAGTTGAGATAAAACCATAGGGTGATCATGATGAAACCTAAGTTAAAAAGAGGTTGGTTGGGACAAAACCATATGAACCAACTAAGGGTGACCAAAGCAAAACCTAAGTAAAAAAAGGATTGGCCAAGACAAAACCATACGAACCAACTAAGGATGACCAAGGCTAAACCTAAGTCAAAAAAAGGTTGGCTTGGACAAAACGATACAAACCAACTTTAGGTGACTAGGGTGAAACTTAAGTCAGAAAGAGGATGGTCAAAGGTGACTAAGGCAAAACCTAAGTCAAAAAAAGGTTGGCTAGGATAAATTGTACGAACCAACTTTGGGTGATCAAGGCTAAACCTAAGTCAAAAAAGGTTTAGCTGGGATAAAACCATAAAAACCAACTAACAGTGACCAAAGTGAAACCTAGGTTCAAAAGGGTTTGGTTAGGACAAAACCATATGAACTAACTAAGGTGTCCAAGGCAAAACCTAAGTCGAAAAAGGGTCCGCCAAGATGAAACCATATAACTAAGGGTGACCAGGGTGAAACCTAAGTCAAAAAAACTTGGTTAGGACAAAACCATACTAACTAATTTTGGGTGACCAAGGTGAAACCATAATAGTCAACAAAAATAATACTGCCTGATATTCAAAATATTTGAAAAAATTTGAGACCTACTTTTTGGTTTTGAGGAAGTCAGCATATTAAATAGTTTTTTCCCACATCATGTTACACTTTTTGATCTGCATATTACTAAATGCAAATAAAAATGCATGAAATGTGGATATGATGTCTTTTTGTAAGTTTTCTTTTCAGTTTATGGGTTTTATTATGAATAACTCTAATTTAGCCTAAATTTAAAATTGAAGGCATTTTTTTAACTATGACAAATATTTTTTTTCACAACTTGTAAGGCGAGCCTATGCCTCTACTTGGGGTCCAAAGCCTCTATAGAAACTGTCAAAGATATCCTTTTTTTTTCATTTTGGCGAAGGGAACCTTGAACTTATAGTTGAAGGCATCTATATAAATTATTGTAGACAAAATACACTTGTCCCTATTCTTGGATTCTAAGGTATCTTCTAGAAAATATCATAACACTCTTTTTTCTCTTGATGAGGACAAAACCCAAAAGAAATACAAACCTAAAAACTTAAATTAAGAAATGCATCTGTACCATCTAGGGGCTGAAGAAGAGCATGATGAGAAATATGTGATTTCTAATATATCCCATGAATAGTAAAAACAAACTAATAAATGTGATGATATCTTAATGTGATATGCCACATCATGGTGGGCCCAAGTTAAAGGCCTAAAAGATGAGGAGTTTGAGTACACAGGCCCAATCACATGATCAAGGGCTAAAAGGGTTAACTTAGTGTATTATGTGCTCGATAAGGAAGATCCTCGAAGATTTTAGAAATCTTCTTAAGTAAGAAAGTCAGCAGCACCCAAATTAGAAAAGTTTTGATGTGCAGATTATTATTTAATCTCTAAGGCTTTCAATTTTTTTTTGTAAAAAGGCTTTAATTCCTGAGCTTGCAAGGAAATTAATTCCATTAACTATTTTATTTTCTCTGTGAGCAAGCAATATCTTAATTAATTACTTAGGATTTAGTTTCCTTTTCTTATAAAGGCATTTGGCCAATCCTCTACTATAAATAGGGGACCTTTTGCTTATTTTTGGGACATTTAGAGTTAATTAATAAAATAGCTAATTATTTTTAGTTCTTTTCTCTTATCTAAGTTTTCTTGGTGGTGAGTTTGTGAGACTTATCTTTTAGGTTTCTTATCCCTAAAAGTGACGTCTAACCCTTTATTGATTGTGCCGAGGATTTTTATTAATCAATCAAGGTTTATTCTTCCATTCTTCCAACTTTTAGATTTTTTTATTCTTTTTAATTTTTATTTTGAATCATTAGAGATCTATTTCCATTGAGTTCTATTTTGATAAGACTTACTATTATTGGCGTCAAAGCTAAGGTTTTTAGGGTGTAGAGTCATAAACATATGTCAGAAGGTAGTAAGACTCATAGACCACTAAATCCACAATTGCAACAAGGAATAAGTTTTGAACAAGCTCATCTTGTAGCCCTTGAACGCAATAATGAAAAGCTTCATGCACGTATGGATCAACTTATGCATATGGTGGAAAGATTGGCTATGAATCAGCCATAAAACTATCAATCACGATGATGAAGGGTTGATCTTGATGAGGGTAATAAGTATCATGATGAGGGCATAGAAGATGAACCTGTAGAAGCACAAGGCAATGTCAACAACTAAGACCTCTGATAATATCAAGATGAATTCCATCTTTTCATGGAACAGGCTCTCCCGAAGAGTACTTGGAATAGGTACAACGTGTTAAGAAAGTTTTTAAGTATCAGGAATACACTAAGGCTAAAAAGGTAAAATTCATAGCTCTAAAGTTTATGATTATGTTAATATGTGGTGGGAAAATGTGAAAGTGCAAAGAAGGCATGAAGGAGAAAATCCAGTCTCGATATGGAGGCTTATGAAAAGGCTTATAGAAAAGATGTTTGTACCTCAATACTATAAGCAAGAATTATTCCTCAAGTTGCAAACTTTGCAATAAGGAGCCTACTGTATTGAGGATTATGTTAAAGAGTTTAAGATGTTAATGATGCAATGTGATCTACAAGAGGCTCAAGAACAAACCATTGCAAGATTCATTAGCAGATTGCGCAAGGAGATTGCAGATTCAGTAGAGTTACAACCTACGCCACATTAGATGACAGTGATTACATTAGCTATAAAGATTAAAAGGTATCACAAGAGAGGCATATCTAGGGTAAGTAAACCTTACACCTCATCCTCATCCTCATCTTATATCTCTAAAATAATCACAAAAATTGAAAAAAAATAAGGATCTTACTAAAATGACTATGGTTGAAAAAAGGAAAAAGAAAGTTAAAAATTTCCAATCTTCAATTAAAAGTTGTGACATCAAGTGTTTTAAATACCTCAGGCATGGACACATAGCTTCTCAATGTCCTAACAAGAAGGTAATGATCGTCTGTGAATCCGTTAAAGAAGTTGTTAGCAAAGATAAGTTAGATTCAGGAGTAGAAGTGGAAGAAAAGCAAGTTGCACTTCATGAGGAAGGAGAATTACTTATTATTCATCGTAATTTAGCCGTGCAATTAAAAAAAAAAAGAGGAACAATGGGGGAATATCTTCCACACCCGTTGCAACATTAATGGCAAGGTGTATGGTTTAATCATTGATGGAAAGAGTTGTACTAATGTAGCCTCGACTGCATTGGTTAATAAACTAAACCTTGCTACTACTAAGCATCCATGTCCTTATCATTTGCAAAGGCTAAACAATGAGGAAGACCAAGAGGTTATAAAACAGGTGAAGGTGCCATTTACCATAGAAAGGTACAATGATGAAGTAATGTCTGATGTGGTACCAATAAGTGTTAGCCACGTGCTTCTTGGAAGACCTTGGCAGTTTAACTGAGAAGTTATGCATCATGGACATGAGAACACATATACTATTTGTAAGGATGGTAAACATGTGCTATTGACACCTTGTAGACCTTCCTAGGTAATACAAGACCAGTTAGCAATCAGTAAAGTAATAAAGGAAAGTTTATTTACCAGTAAGGGGAAGGTAAAACATGCTTTAATAACTAATAAGATTGTTTACTTATTGATAGTTAAAGAGATTTCAAGTGAAGGTGGAGCCGTCCATCCGAATTAGATAAGATATTAGAGGAATTTTCAGATGTTTTCTTGGTAGAGCTTCCAAAAGAGTTACCATCGATCCATGGCATAAAGCATCAGATTGATCTAATACCTGGTTCAACCTTGCCTAATAGACTAGCATATCGATATAACTCGAAATAGGCTAAGAAACGCTAACGGCAAATAATGGAGTTGATGGAGAAGGGCTTTGTTAAAGAGTTCATCAGTTTGTGTGCAATACCAAATCTTTTGATGCCCAAGCACGATGGATCGATGCATATTTACGTAGATAGCTGAGCTATTAACAGGATTACAATCAAATATCATTATCCTATGCTAAGACTTGATGACATGTTGGATGAATTGCATGGTTCCTTTATCTTTTCATAGATTGATCTCAAGAGTGGATACCATCAGGTTCGAATAAAGAAGGGTGATGAATGGAAAATAGCCTTCAAGACTAAGTTTAGGTTAAATGAATAGAAAGTCATGCCCTTTGGCTTGTCCAATGCTCTTAGCATATTTATGTAGTTAATGAACCATTTTTACAAAAATTTATTGGTTATTTTGTTGTTGTTTACTTTGATGACATACTTGTTTATAGTATGAGCTTTTATGAACATATAAAGCATTTTACAAAGGTGTTTGAAGTTCTTACAAAAGAGAAGTTGTCAACCTCAAGAAGTGCACCTTTTGCAAGGATAGTTTAGCTTTTCTTGGCTATGTCGTTTCCTAAAATGGAGTAGAGGTTATGAAGAGAAGGTTAAAGCTATCAAAGAGTAGCAAATTCCCACTAATGTTGCCGAAGTTCAGAGTTTTCATTGCTTGGCATCCTTCTATAGACACTTTATGAAGAATTTCAGCATAATTCTAGCCCTTTTGACTGAGTGCATGAAGAAGGAAATGGAGTTTAAGTGGACGGTAGCAGCACAATGAAGTTTTGACTTGATTAAGGAGAAATTAAGTTTAGCTCCCATACTAGCATTACCTGATTTCTCTAAGATCTTTGAATTAGAATGTGATGCATCAGGAATTGAGATTAGAGATGTTCTTAAGCAAGATAGGTGTCCCATTGCCTATTTCAGTGAGAAGTTAAGTGGATGTCATCTTAACTACTCAACCTATGATAAGGAGTTTTATGCACTAATTCGGGCATTGGAAACTTGGCAACATTACTTATTGCCCAAGGAGTTTCTGATTCATATAGATCATGAGTCATTAAAACATTTGATGAGGCAAAGTAAGCTGAATAGGAGACATGCGAAGTGGATGGAGTTCTTAGAGACGTCTCCTTATGTAATCAAGTACAAGAAAGAGAATGTCAACACCATAGCTAATGCACTTTCGCGAGGGTATGCATTAATCTCTATGCTTAATATGAGATTCATAGGGTTTGATTTGATCATAGAATTGTGCAAAAAGGACCCGCACTTTGCAAAATCTATGAAGAGTGCATAAAAGGAGCAAATAAGGGTTATTTTTGGTATGAAGGATTTTTCTTCAAGTTTGGCCAGTTATGCATTCCTTTTTGTTCACTTTTGAGAGCTTTTGGTGTGTGAAGCTCATAGTGGAGGTCTTGCTAGACATTTTGTTGAAAAGAAAACATTAGAAACATTAAAAACACACTTTTATTGGCCAATAATGAATTGAGATGTTCATAGAATTATAGAAAAATGTGTCATGTGCAAAAAGGCGAAGAGCAAGGAGATGGCACAAGGGTTATACATGCCTTTACCTATACCTGAACTTCCTTGGGAACATGTAAGCATGGATTTTGTTTTAGGTTTACCTAAGACATTACGGGGAAAAGATTTCATAATGGTTGTAGTGGATCACTTTTCGAAGATGTTACACTTCATTCCATGCCATAGAACTAACAATGCAAGCCATATAGTTGATTTATTCTTCAAGGAAATAGTTCGATTGCATGGGATTCCTAAGAGCATTATTTCTAATCTTGATGCTAAGTTTCTAAGTTATATGTCTTTCCTAAGAGCATTATTTCTGATTGTGATGCTAAGTTTCTTAGTTATATATGGAAGAAGCTTAGAACCAAGTTTTTATTTAGCACTTGTTATCCATAAACTAATGGGCAAACAAGGTGGTGAATAGAACACTTTTAGCTTTGCTTAAGACGGTGATGAACAAGAATCTAAGGAATTAGGATGAGTGATTGGCGTATGTAGAGTTTGCTTACAATCATAGTGTACATAGTGCTACTAAGCATTCTCCTTTTGAAGTGGTCTATGGTTTCAACCCAACTATGCCTCTTGATTTAGCACAAATACCAATTGGCAAGAGAAGTTGTATAGATGGAGCAAAGAAGGCCCAAATGGTGAAGAATATGTCAAAGAAAGTTAGAGAACAAATTGAGAAGAAAAATAAAGCTTATGTAAATTGGCAAACAAAAAGAGAAAGCAAGTTCTATTCAAACCGAGAGATTTTATATGGATTCATCTTTGCAAAAAGAGGTTTCCTAATCAAGGAAAATCTAAGCTGATGCCACGAGCTGATGATCCTTTTATGGTCCTTGAGAAGGTAAATGACAATACTTACAACCTTGATTTACCTAAAGAATATAATGTGAGCACCACATTCAATGTTTGAGATTTTACACCCTATTTGGGGGTGATGGTGTGGGTTTGAAGGCAAATCATTCTCAACAAGGGAGAAATGATGTGCCACATCATGGTTGGCCTAAGTTAGAAGGCCTAAAAAAGAAAGAGTTCAAGTACACAGGCCCAATCACACATCAAGGGCTAAAAGAGTTAACTTGGTGTATTATGTGCTCGATAAAGAAGAACTTTGAAGATTTTAAAAGTCTTCTTGAGCAAAAAAGTCAGTGGCATCCAAATTGGAAAAGTTTTGGTGTGTAAATTATTACTTAATCTCCAAAGCTTTCAGTTTCTTTTTTTAGAAAGGTTTTAATTCCTTAGCTTGCAAGGAAATTAATTCTATTAACTATTTTATTTTCTTTGTGAGCAAGCAATATCTTAATGAATTACTTTTGGTCAATCTTCTACTCTAAATAGGGGACCTTATGCTTGTTTTTAAGACATTCAGAGTTGATTAATAAAGTAGCTCATTATTTTCAGTTCTTTTCTCTTATCCAAGTCTTCTTGGTGATGAGTTTGTGAGACATATCTTTTAGGTTTCTTATCCCTAAAAGTGGTGACCAACCTTTATATTGATTGTGGTGAGGATTCTTATCAATCAATCAAGGTTTATTCCTTCCATCCTTCCAACTTTTAGATTTTTTTAACTATCTTTTATTTTCATTTTAAATCATTAGAGATCTATTTCCATTGAGTTCTATTCTGATAAAACTCATCACAATGGTTGAAGAATCAAATCTTTGAATTTTTCTTTTGAGAAATCATCTAAAAGGACTTGTCTTCCTTTTTGAGATGTTTTTTAACTTTGTATCTCGATTGTTCGAGAATGTTATCTGTCCACCTTAACCCTTCCTAGAGTGTCTAAAAGATTTGAAATTTTAACCAAGGTCCTTATAATTTTTTGACCTTATTCCAAAGTAATGCAAAGAAATCACTTTATTATTCTTTAATTATTTTCCCACTTCTTACACTATTAATTATCATTTAACAGAAATGTTATCACCATTAAAAGACAATTTGTCAAAAGGTATGGATGAAAATCTGTATTTATTTTAACAAGGGAAGAAGATACAGTATAGGAAGAATA
This sequence comes from Adansonia grandidieri, assembly GCA_038382065.1. Classification (NCBI taxonomy): domain Eukaryota; kingdom Viridiplantae; phylum Streptophyta; class Magnoliopsida; order Malvales; family Malvaceae; genus Adansonia; species Adansonia grandidieri. Next base: position 12,411 of record JBBYHK010198479.1, on the reverse strand, counting down.
CAATAGTGACTTTTCAATAAAAATAATAGCAAAGGTGAGGTACAAAGAAAATTTAGATATTACTCGGATAAACAAAATCTCTTGATCAATTCTTTAAATATTTTCTTTTGAATGGGATGTTTTCTCTTACAAAAATTTATCTCTGAAAAATGCTTTTAACTACACGATATTTTTCTTTTCTAGTTTTAACTTCTAGGCCCATTGTGCTTTGTTTATTCTTTACCAAATGCTCAAACTGCCCTTTTTGGGTTTTCACCTTAAAGCTTTCCTTTTTTTATATCAAATGCCTTTTTTGGGTTTTCATCTGATTTTTTTTTCATTTTTTTCATTTACTCTTTATTCAATGACACTGCCTTTTAAGCATAATATTTCTTTACATTATTAGACTTAACAAGGTTTCGTAAAATATCCCTATCTATTTCAACCAAAATTAATGCTCCTCTAGAAAATGCTTTTTGAACCATGTGAGGCCTTTCCCAATTAGGTGCTCACTTACCCTATGGATCTTTTTGGACATGAAGGATTTTCTCTAGCATTAATTCCCCTTTATGGAATTACCTAGGATGAAGTTTCTTTTCATGGGCTCTCATTATTCTTTTTTGGTACATTCATCCATACTGAATCACTTTGAACATTTTTTCTTTAATGAAATTCAATTGTCCACAGTGATCCTGGACCCACTTAGGTTTTTCTAACTTTGTCTTCATTAGTAGTCGAAGTAAGGGGATTTCAACTTCAATTGGTAGAATAGCTTCTGTAACATAAACCAATGAGTAAGGCGTTGCTACAATTAAAGTCTGAACTAAAGTTTAGTAAGCAAGAAGAGCAAAGGGGAGCTTTTCATGCCAATCTTTTAAAGTCTTTAACATTTTCTCTATAATCTTCTGGATGTTCTTACTAGCTACCTCTATGACTTCATTCATTTTCAAACAGTATGTTGAATTATGATATGAAAATTTTAAGTTGAGTACACACCATTGTCATCAATTTATTATTCGAATTAGAGACGTTATCTATTACAATTCTTTTAGGGATCCTAAATCGACAAATGATGTCGGTCCTTAGGAATTTTATCATCATTAAACTTGTCACATTTGTATAGAAGGCTGCTTCGACCTATTTGGTGAAGTAGTCTATAGCCACTAGGAAGAAGCAATGATGGTTCGAAGCTATAGGGGTAATTGGTCCAATAACATCCATGCCCTATATAGAGAAATGCCACAGTGCGATTTATGACATGCAATGGCAAAAGGTGGAACATGGAACTTATTAGGATAAAGTTAGCATTTATAACATTGTTGAGCATATTTGATATAATCACCCTATAGGTCATCCAAAAATAGCCCAATCTCATGATTTACCTTGCCATTTCATGTCTATTACCATGGATTCCACAAACCCCTTCATGTACTTCTTCTAAGATTCTTTGCATTGTAACAACATTAACTTATATTAGCAATGTCTGATCATGACTTTTCTTGTAGAGAATATTACCATCTAGAACAAAACTCATTCCTAACCTTTTTTAAAGTTCTCTTATCACTTTTAGAAGCATTATCTGGATAAGATATCCCTTGATATATATCATAATATCATGGGCAATTGTCGGCTTCTACTTTGGCATTATCGCTATAAGTAAGGGGCTCGTATATGCTTATTTAAATTGGGATCACTTCTTGCCCCTTATTTACTTTAAACATTAAGGTAAAGGTGGTTAAGGCTTCTATCTTTTGATTATCATCCTAGAGTAAATGAATAAATTCCATTTTCTTAAGCTCTTTTAAAAGTTCTAGAATCAACTTTTTGTATTGTAACAAGCTCAAATCCCTAGTTTCCAATGCCCCACATAGTTGATAATTGCCGAGGCTGAGTCTCTATGAGCTTTTAATGATTGGACTTTTTTTTCTAAGGCTACTTGAAGTCCCATGACATATGTTTCATATTTCACCACATTATTTGTGTAATCAAAATCTAGTTTAACAGTGAAAAGATACTAATCTCCTTTTAGGGATATCAAGATTGTCCTAATTTCATGACCTAGAGCATTTGAAGCCCTATCAAAATGCATATTCCATATTGACTCTTTAGGCTATTCCCATTCCTCCTCCACTGATAAATTCTTCATCAAAAAAGTCAAAATCTAAAGGTTGATAATCATCGAGCACCCTACTTGCTAGAAATTCAACAATGGCACTTCTTTTTATGGTTTTCTAACTCATGTAAACTATATCATATTCTGATAACAAGACTTGCCACCTAGCTATTCGACTTGATAATGTTAGTGCTTTGAAAAAGTACTAGACAAGATCCATTTTTGTGATTAGCCACGTATTATGATACAGCATGTATTGTCAAAGCCCTTTTAAAGTCAAGACTAGGGCACAATATATCTTCTCTATCTGGCAATAATTTACCTCGCACTCCAAAAACTTTTTATTGAGGTAATAAGTAGCCCTTTCTTTCTTTCTAGTCTTGTCATGTTGTCCTAGAATGCATCCCATTAACCTCTCGAACACTATAAGGTACAATATAAGGGGTTGCTATGGAATTGGTTGTACGAGAATAGGGGGATTTGATAAATAATGCTTTACTTTTTTGAATGCCATTTGGCAATGTTCATTACATTTGTTCATAAGCTGGGAGATAAAACGGGTAATGTAATTCAATTTCTTGAGGAAACATTTTACTTCTTTTTGCATGAGTGGAGGTTATAATTTTTATTTGGCTTTGATCTTATTAAGGTCAACTTCAATTCTCTTTTCACTTACGATAAAGCCCAATAACTTTCCTGATCTTAGACTAAAATTACATTTATTTGGATTCAGCTCCAATTAGTACTTCCTCAGCCTTTTAAACAATTTTCATAAATCTGTAACATGCCACTCCTCATGGGGTGATTTGGCAATAATATCATCCATGTATACCTCAATTTCTTTATGAATCATATCATGGAATAGAGTAACCATTGCTCTTTGATAAGTTTCCTAGCATTTTTCAATCCAAATGGCATCACCTTATAATAAAAGGTTCCCCAAATTATAATAAATGTGGTCTTTTCCTTATCTTCTAGCACCATGTTGATCAGTTATACTTAGAGAATCTATCCATGAAAGAAAATATATAGTTCTTTGTGGTGTTGTTAACCAGAGTATCATTATGGGGAAAAAATTACCCTTTAGACTTGCTCGATTCAAATCTTGAAAATCTACACATATTTTGACTCTCCCATCTTTTTTAAGAACCGGGATGATATTTGTAATCCAGTATAGGTATTTTGCCACCTCAAGAAATTCGCTTTAAAATTATTTCTTTACTTCATCTTTAATCTTTAGAAGCATTTCTGGTTTCATTCTTCTTAACTTTTCCTGAATAGGCTTGTAGTCTGGTTTTAAAAGTAATTTATGGACCACAATTCTTATATCTAGGCCCACGTATCTTGATAGGACCATTCAAATACATCTGAAAACTCTTGAAGCAAACTTATCAATTCTATTCTGGTGACAGGCATGAGAACAATCCCTACTCTAACTTCTTTTCTATCATCCCTACTATCCACTTATTTTATCACCTCTGTGGGCTCCTTGAGGGGCATTATTCATTCGTCTATGGTTCAATCATTTTGATAAATCAAAAGGCAACGTATGATCTCCATATTTTCTTCAAAATGACTTTGTTCAAGACAAAACTCATTCAAAATCGATCTCTAAATCCTAACTAAGATCATCCACTTTTTTTCGATTGGGGAATCTGTAAATATAAAAGAAAAAAAAAAGAACGGGCAAACAAATATGTGGCATGATTTGTATATACATATGTGAAAAAGAAAAAAATAAATATTAATATGAAAGAAATTAAAGATAAACAAAGGTTATATGCATTTCATTATTTAAAATGATAATTTAGCACTTTAAGTTCTTTTACAAAAATGATCTTCAGATATCAAAGTGAGTTCCTAGAATTACTTTGGAAACGGCCTAATCACTATAGTTTTCTCGATAATAGTATACTTTTTTCAAATATAGTTAAAAGGACACAGGCGAATTCCATGTTCAACATTCGGTTCTCACTGTGTTCTCCAATGTTGGCAACTTGACACTTCTCGAAAGCCTTATTAATCACCATTATAACATCTTTTTTTTCATTTGGTTTTTGGATTAATGCCATCTTTGCTACAAAAAAATTACTTTTAGGGAAGGGCAGGCAGCTGTTTTCTAGCTTGATTCCTAACTCATGGCCTGGGTTGACTTTGTTTCTTGATTTTTGTTCTCTTTTTTCTTTCTCTGATTCCACTTTAACTTAAAATCCAACCTATTTTTTTCCTTTACCCATTGCATTGATGGATTGGCTTATGCCTTGTAAATATCTTTCAAGCCCTCTTCTAACTTGAGCCTCTCCTTTGGCCATAAGCTTGAGGCCCATGTGAGTGTTGTTTGAAAGCTTGGTTTTGGGATTATTGAACCTTCTACCATAAAAGCAGTGTTAAAAATCTCAAAGGTTTGAAATGAATACTTTTTAGCTTTAAAATTTGTCTCAAGATGTAGGGCCTCAGTAGAAGTCATGGCTACGATGTATTCTTCCTTGGATATGCTGACCAGATTTTATTCAAGTGCAAATATGACCTTTTGATGAAGTGATGATGGTATAGCACCAGCATAATAAATCCATGGTCAACCTAACAAATAATTGTATGATAAAAATATATCCATGACATGAAACTCTATCTCGAATGGGCAAGGTCTGATATTTAAAGTAATTAAAATAGTCCCTTTGATTACCCTTTTTGTTCCATCGAATGCCTTGATAACTGTCTGCCTATGTTTAATGAGGCTGACGTTGATGGCAAGCGAGAAAGGGTGATTAATTGCATTACATTAGGAGCTGATCCATTATTAATAAGAAATTTTATGTGAAAGACTTTTGCAAAAGTAGTCCCTCTTGAAGATATTTCATCATCACTAAATGAAATGAAGTTGTCAGCAACAATATTATTTACCAAGCAATCAAGTTTTTTTATAGATATATCCTAAGGAACATATGTTTAGTTAAGCACTTTTAATAAAGCATTTCAATGCGACTCTGAGCTAAATAGTAAAGCTAACAGAGAGATTTTGCTAGTTATTGTTTTAATTGATCTATAATCCTATATTCACTATGCTTTACAAACTTGCAAATTTTGACCACTTCCTTTTCCCTAACTAATTCTTGGACTTTTACTAGGACATTTCAGTAACTATGGATTTTTTGGGTGTTCTTCATTAGTATCATAGTCATAATGCCACCCATTTCATGTTACATGGCTAACCCTAGTTATGTCGATGGTAGCTAGTTGGCTTGTAGCAGTTTCTAGGTTACTTCACAATTATACTTCCATGGCACTTTTTTATTATCCTCATATGGAAAGGGCATTGGTGCTCTGATGATGAGTCAAAGGAGAAACCTTTGACTAATTACAATAAACAATGAGAAGGCAACCCACACCATAAGGTGGTTTTAACGACCTTTTATTAATCATATTGATTGACCTTTCTTTTTTTTTTTTTTTTTTTTGATTAGTTTCTTTATAAAATTCAATTTCACCACTATCCATTATCTTTTGAATCATGGCTGAAAATTTTAAACATTCTTGGAAAGTTTGTCCTGAAGTTATATGAAACTTACGAAAATTAGCCCCATGATCAGATTGGCTCTCGATGCTTCTGTGATTCTGACCAAGGATTTTACCTTCAATAAGGATTGTCTAAACTTTTTCCATTAGGTTTTGACTTCTTGAATATTCATCTTCATCGATTGCTCTTCTTTAATGATTAAAGCATTAATTCTGGGCTTAAGATGATCATGCAAAAGATTTACTACGATATTTAGTCCTAAAGCATTATCGAATTTAAAAGCACCCACTTCAAAATGACTTTGAACCTTTTTCTTACGAGCTGGACAATTCTTGATTGAATGGCCAGCAATAGCATAATACCTACAGTAGGCATTTTGATTGTACCAACTAAAAAAATTACCCTTATATGGTTTAGGGAAAATGGAAGCTACTAATCGAGCTTCAAAAAGTTTGTCAAATATTTCCTTATAAGAATAAAGAAGAGGCTCGTAATGGGCTATAGGCTGATTAGTTCTTTGGATTGGTTGACAGGTATTGGGCTTGGTTTGATTTTGGAGAGGCAGATTTGGGATGGTGGTTTGTAGGATTAATGGAGCAAGAGTTCTGGGTGCACTAAATAAGTAAGTATTTTAAGACAATTGACCTTGGTTTTTGTAAAATAGGCGAGGTCTTTGACAGCAAGGTTATCTAGCAAAATTAATAGATAGAGTCTCTTTTTTTTTGGTAGGTCATGCCTTCTTTCTAGTGGAAGATTCACTAGTTGTGAGTTTTTCGCCTTTATAGCCATCTCAAACATTTCCCCTGATATAATAAGTTCGACAAAATTCTTGGTTGCATTCCCTACTAGCTTATCATAGTAAGGAAGGCACTGATTGTTTACGAACAACATTGTAGTCTCTTTCTTTGTCAACAAAGGTTTAACTTGAAAGGCCATAACTCTCCACCTCTATGCATATTCTTTGAAAGACTTTATAGATTTTTTTCCATGTTCTGCAGAGTTAGACTATCTGGTACCCATTAGGCCATGTGTTTATGTTGCTATACAAATGCATTTGCCAGATTGGTCCAACATTGGATCTAAGTTTAGTTTAGATCATTATACCATCTGAGCGCTAATCCCGATAAACTTTCTTTAAAGTTATGAATCAGAAGCATGTTATTCTGAGCATATCTAACCATCTTTTAAATGAACATCTCTATATGTGCCTGAGAAGATGTAGCACCCTTGTATTTCTCAAATTTAGGCATTTTAAACTTTGGCAGAAGGACCAGATCTTGTACCAAGCTAAGATATTCAACATCAACACTACTATATAGTTTAACCCCTTTTACAGCTTTTAGTCTTCTTCCAAGCAGTTGTAAGTTTTCTTTTTCACTCTTTGCTTCAATTTGCTCCTTGCCTTTCTATTTGCCCCTTTCTTCTTCATCAGCACTATGACCCGTTAACTCTTCATGAGCAAGTCTAGTGTACAGTAGGAATAGGTTTGTCTTTTTATGATGTCATTGAGCCTTTTAGGTTACCGGGATACTTATAGGTCAAAGGTAGACCTACGCATGGGCCGGGCCAGGCCAGATTTGGGCCGAGTTTGAGCATGGTATTAACATTAAATATGATTGCCTAAGCCCGACCTAGCCCAAAATATGGGCCTCAATTTTTGCCCAAGCCCACCCATATTTGTAAATAGATAGTCCAAGCCCGTTTAGGCCTGCCCATATTATATTTTTTTAAAATTTAATCTTTATTAATTTAATAATTTTCTTTTATTAAGTTTATAAATGAAGATAATTTAACTTAATTTTTAAAGTTTACACTATAATATTATATATATGTATTATTTATATGACAAAAATTACATAATATATAAAATATAAAATAAATATATATAATGTAATAGTAAAATGGGTCAGGCCGGGCCGAGCTCTGGCTTTGAAAGTTCAACCCAAGGCCCGACCTATTTTTTAATCGGGCCTAATTTTTTATCCAAGCCCATTTTTCAGGCCTAATATGTTTGTCCAAACCCTCCTAAATATCGGGTGGATCTTCAGGCTTGGGCGGGTAGCCTCGCCCTTGAATAGGTCTAGTCAAAGGTATACCTTAGGGGTATTTTGGTAATTTTTTTAAGATCAATTCTTTTATGATTATCAGGTTACTTATATGTCGAAGGTGCATAGTAAGGGTTGGTTCATTTTTTTATGAACTTATTGAATCCTTTAATGTTATTGAGATACTTCCATGTCGAAGGTAAACTTTAAGGACATTTGAGTAATTTATATTAGAACCAAGTCCTATGTGATCACCGAGATACTCTTATGTCAGAGGTGTACAATAGGTATAGATTTGTTTGCCTATAAAGTTTTAGAATCTTTAAGGTACCAAGATACAAGGTATTTTTCATTAATTTATTTTAGAATCAAGTCCTTTAGGGTCTCCGGGATACTTCTATGTCAAAGGTTTACTTTAGGTGATATGTTGGTCAATATGTATTAAATTAGAGTCCATAAAGATTTCTTATGGTGTTCGATACCAAGTTTTAAGACAAATTTATCAATATGATTGATAAAATAGGAATTTTTGCAATTAAGGCAATGTCTCTGATATTAGAATAGTGCGTGAGATTTCTCCTAACATATGAGAAAAGTTCTATAGATTATTTTAATGACAAGATATCCTTAATAAAATGAAAATCGAGATTTTTTAATTTTGAAAAAATAAACCCTTTCATATTCCTCCAGTTCTTCAGCGAAGTATAAAGATATATATTTTTTTAAAACCTCTCATATTCCACTAGCTCTCTCGCAGGATATGAAAAGAATGATGAAAACCTTCATGTTCTTCTGGCCTTCCGAGAGGGTACAAAAGATATTTTGATTTTTAAAAAAAAAATATTAAAATCTATTTTTCTCATTCAGGATATTAAATTTATTTCATAAAATTTAATTTTTTAAAAAAAATGAGAGTTATAATTAAATATCGAATTTTAAAATTAAATAAAAATCAAAATTTATATTAACACATGATTAATAATGTACCGATTTCCAGGCATTATGAGAAAGTTGATCCTTATGTGTGATTGTTGCCGACTCCCAGTCCCGTCTATATGATCTTTAGTATTCTTATAGATCTTGAAAATTTTTTTTAAGGGTTTTGTAACTTTCAAATTTTGAATTTTGATAGTGACCAATCTCACTTAGCCAAAATAGATTATTGGCAACTCAAAAAATGGTCGTTTCATAATGATTATTTAGAGTTAGGTCAAATGAGCAATTCATCTTGATAACTCAACTCTCAAACATAAAAAAGAAAATAATAATGATGTAGCCCTAAAATTTAAAAAAAAAAACAATGATATATATAGATATATATATATATATAGGAACAAGGAGTACACCCATTATTTTAAGTCGAGCTAGTTAGGATTCATATCTAGGCCATGTTGTGACAAGGTACATACCCCACAGTGCCTCATATACCAAGTAAAGGCACAAAAAGTAACTTGCCACATCGATAAAGAAAGGGTTTTGGCAAGAACTCTCAAGTTTATATCATCAAGAGACAAATTCTTGAATTTTTGAACCCGCTGGTTCTTAGCTCCTGATTTGGGCCATTGCTTCTTAATAAACGGAGAAGGATTTAATGGGAGAAATAAGGTTTGACTTTTTCAACATCGTTGCCCTAAAAATGATTTCAACCATAAATATACAACAATAAAGCACTCCCAAAGAATCTACCTTGACCTCTCTTTCAGCATGTATTAAGTACTCGAATCATTTCCTCTTGAATGGCTAGGGCTAGATGCATATTTCTTTTTAACTAGCTAAACAAGTCTACCACTGTTGCTTCTGCATGCCCCAATACCCTTGGGAAGAAAACCAAACAATATGTGGCCAAGGCTAAATGCGTCAAGAGCCTTTTCAATGTCAGATCATACTCAAATGTATTCCCGTAGAAACTACCATGAAATAACACTAGCATTCCCTTTCTGTTCGATAAAATGGCAACCTACCCCAAAGTCTATATCAAAAACTTTGCCAAATTTCATAAAGAACCTAGTCCGATTGTGTTCCTTCTAATAAATGGGCCTTATCTCCAAAAGGCCAAGTCCGAGCAAGGCTGAGATCTCTTCCATAGTAGAAGTCATGTCAAGTTGATTAAATGAGAAACATTGAAATAATGGATCCCAAAACTCGATCATAGCTCAAACTAACTGCTTATAAAACTATATCTTAAGGAGAAATGCTATGTGCCCATATTTCTCAATAAATAGGGTCTTTTTATTGTCTCCTCATTGATCCCATATGTCTGCTAATTCTCTCAAATTATTTTGACGAAGATCTAAATGCGTGATTTTTAGCAATTCTGACACATAACTCTTCCATATGTAACCCCCATACTTTTTTTAATTAAGCTCTGAATCGGAATGAACTTCCTCAAAGTGCTTAGAAATAATCATTGCATGCACTGGTTTGGCCATAAAGTTAAATAAAAGAATTATCTAAGTTGAAATTTTATTTCAAAACAAGCATCCTTGTATGCATAAGAGGAAAAATGCACCAAAAAGAAAAAATAATTCAATATCCATAAGAAATATAAAATTTAAAAATAAAAAAGAATACAATTATGAACAAATGAAAATCATTAATTGATCAAATAAGATATCAAAGTTATTCAAATAAAAAAAAAAAAAAAGAGAAAAGTAGCTTTATCCTTTCGTGTGTCCCTAACTTTTGGTGACACCTAATTTGGGCATGGCTTTGATTGGGCAGTTAGTATAGTTCACTATAAAAAGTTTGAGGTTAAACCTCTAAGTTGGTTCTTGAATTGCTCCTCAAGCCCAAAATAAACTAATGAGGTGCCCCAACCTTACCCATCATGGGTCTATGTCGAAAAGGGTTCAACACAAGTTAGAGTATCTTATTGTTGGAATTAACCATAAAAGTGCACGTATCACAACAAGTAATATAGTGATGAAGTAAGTGTCGATCTTGCGAGGAATTGATACTAAATTTGTTAAGTACTAAAATTAAAACAACTTAATCTTATTCAAACAATCGATGAAAGATTAATAATAATAATAATAATAATTATTATTATTATAATAAAGCAAACAATAAATAATAAAAGCCTAGGATTACAATTTCTTTCAATACTTTATTTGAGTAAAATCCTATTCTCTTAACTTGACTAATAATAATGAGTTGTTAACCTAGAGTTCTAATTTATTTATAAGTATCTTCTGCTGGTCCTATAAAAATATTTCTTTTAATCAATTACTATATTCCTATGCAAATTGAATTAAAAGAAACTCATTAAGCTTAGACTATAACTTGGTTACATATGGCATGCTCATATATTCCTATCTAAAATGCAGATCAATCCATCCTAATAAATGAATACGAAAGATATGTCATTCAATCCAAGTCTAAACACAAAATTCTCTTTTCCAAGTTCATTAAGGTTACCAAATCAATCTAATTGGTGATCAAACAATTAGAAGCATTAAGAATAAGATTGAACAAACAACTCAAATATTATTAAATCAAGAAAATAAAATAAAATAATTCAAATTACATATTGAGTTCCATTATGACCCTAGAAAAATAAATCTAGTTCATAATAAATATATAAAATATAAAACCAAAGAGTTTTACCATCATAAATAATACAAGAAAAATAAAAAGAGTAGTGGCCGAATCTTTGATCTTTAAGTTTTTCCAAAATCTCTCTAGCTTCTTGAATATTATGGTGGCTTCTCTCCTTTTCCAAGAACTAGAAAAATAAAATTATAGAATATTTAGGATTGTCTCTGTGATTTCTCTAAGTCTAATCCTAAGATTCCTATTTATAGGCCAAACCCTGAAGGTACAAACTGGGTCTCCAAGTAGCTTGAAAATATTATTTTTGGAAATTACCAAATTTAATCACTTTCCTTGATTGAGTCCACTTTACTTCTTGATTAAATTGTTGCACTTTTGGAAACTCCTTTAGGATTTGACCTACAAAAATATGAAAAATATTTAAATAATTAAGCAATTAAAATATAAGGAAAGTAAATAATGCTAAATTAAAAACTAGCAAAAATAAATAAAATTTAAATAATACTACTATAAATAAAATTTAAATAAAAATATCTAAGACTTAGCTAATTTAATATGAATAATGAGACTAAATAACTCTATTTTATAGAGTTATCACATCTTTTATGCCCGTAATGAGACTAACACCTTAGGCAAGCATAGGAATTGAACCCAGTAGACTTTTCACTAGCCCAGATAGAGGCTAACACCTCAAAAGGCAGAGCTACTTCACCTCTTCCAAAAATATTGGGTCACCTGTTAGATCTAGAGGAAAAACTACTGCATGTGCTTAGTGTGTGCGAAGGGATAAACAAGCCTTTTATGATGCAATATTAAAAATAAAAACCCTTATCCTAAAACCCAAAGAGGCAAGAAAAACAAGAAAGTGGATTAGTGCAAAACCATGCAAATATTTACAATAATTCTTTCATATCAAAAAATTAGAAATTATAATTAAATATTAGTTGACACTGAATTAATTAAAATTTAATTAACACATAATTAATTTTAGGCCTGACTCTCTAACCAATCCCAGTGGAGCTGCTAAGCTGTCGCAACATGGCTCGAATATGAATCCCAACCAAGCTAGACTTAAAAGGCCCTCATTCCCATCTATATATCATTATTTTTTATTTTCAAGGGCCACATCACTATTATTATTATTATTATTATTATTATTATTATCTGGAGATAAGATAAATTACGAAATGATCATTGTCACCTGTCGA
>JBBYHK010198369.1:0-32654 GCA_038382065.1 Adansonia grandidieri | reverse complement strand
CAAGAAATAGGAAGGAAGAAGGTGATTACCTTGGCTGAAAATCAAAGGGGCAAGAGTTTATCTTATTTTTATTTTTTCTCTTTTTTTTCCTTTTTTTTTCTTTTTTCTTTCTTTTTCTCTCCAATTTTTCCTCCTTTCCCCATAAAACTCCTTAATGAAGAAAAATGTCCTCTATTTATAGATGAAGGGGTGGCAATATTGCTGCCCAAATGGAGTGGCCGAATGGTCCCATTTTCTTTTTCTTCTTTTTTTTTTGTTCATTTGATGTGAAGATGGCTTGTTAGGTTGGATAACCATAATTGTTGTCATAAGCCCATGCTCTTGTTATCTTTGCTTACAAGTCACTCTATTATCAAGCTCATGATGAAGTTGATCAGCTCATCTAATGGGTAATTGGGATGTAACCAACTTGGTTAGAAAGTAATTTGATGAGAAAACAAGCTAGTTAGCATGTAACTAGTTAGAAAAAGTAAATTAAATTAAATTAAATTAAATTTCAAAAAATTAAAATAAAATTGGAATTAATGTTAATTGATCATGGACAAAATTTTAGAAATGAAATGGAGCGGAAGATCTTGATTGGAAGTTAAAAACTCATAAAGTTTTACAAGAAATGCCTTAGTGTAAGAAAATTGACATATATGAAAAAAATTCAAAACCCATGAAATAAATTAAAATTTTCACAACTGTTTTAATGGGAGTTAAATGGCAATATTAGATGAATTTTAAAAATTTTAAACCAAAAAAAAATTCCCCTGAAAACATTTATGTAATAGAAAACTCGATTTTTAGGAAACGGGAAAAGTTCAAGGAAAAAATCAAAACTCATGAAAATAAACGAATTTTTGAAAACTAAATTAAGGTGAATCAAATAATAATATTGGATGAATTTTGATGATTGACACTCGAGATGATTCCACCGAAAATTTTACAATTAAAGAAAAACTCGTATTTTAATACCGAAAAAATTATGAAATTTCATTGACACTAAAGTAAAACAGATTTAAGACCACATATTATTCAAAACATTAATTTCTAAGGTGAAAAAAATGAACTTGTAAAATTTTAAAAATAGATCAATAAGAATCAAAAGTAAAATTCACAAGCATGATACTCGTAAGACTACAAAATTCAAAATTAATTTATAAAATTTACAGTTTGACACTTCATGGTAGAAAATGCCAATACATATTTTTCCTTGAATATTTATGATTTTTCAAGGTGAGAATCGGCATAAAACCACATCAGTGTTGGTAAAAATATCCGACCACCAATTTCCTAAGTTTGTTAGAAAAATCTCAGAAAATTCCTAAAAATAAGAAAATTAACCGTGAGATCATCCGCAGAGGTAATGTCCAAAATTTTTCAAGAACTTTTTCAAAAACAAAAAATTTTTCCTTTGCAGATTCGTCCTTTTTACCCGAGAAAATGGATTTTTCCATCATTTGTATATACAGTTATTTACATATGACTGATTAAAATTATAAAAATGTGAAACAGCTTTGGTCGAAGTTGACCTCCATCAGAGTGGCCACTACATTTTTGTTCTCAGATACTTAGGACTTTCGGGGACAGACAGCCCGGACGAAATTAGGTGTCTGTAAGTATAAAACTAGACTCTAAGGAATTAGGTTTGTTTAAAGAGACCAAAATGTCCTAAAGTGTCCATAGAGATGGCATTTTCATTTTATTTTAGAACAACCCCCTTCCCGAACCATTCTTAAGACCACATATCTCTTTACCGAAGAAGTTCTAACCCTTGGGCTCACTAGACTACTAAGCATGCACCATCTTTGACATGAAAGTATCCTAGTGACCCTAAAGGACTCAATTCTAAAGTAAATTACTAAAATATCCCTAATATTTACCTTCAACACGAAAGTATCCAGTAACCCTGAAGAACTCGATGACATCATAAAAAGATGAGCCTATCCCTTGTATGCACCTTTAACATAAAAATATCCTAGTGATTATAAAAGACTTAATTCTAGAACAAATTACTAAAATGCTTGTAGGGTGTACCTTCAACATATAAATGTCCTAGTATCCTAAAAGACTCAATAATCATATGAAAATAACAATTTTACCCTACACCGATAGCATTGACATCTATGACCTAAAATGGAAAAATTTACTAGTAGGTCCCTAGGTTTTTCAACATTGCATATTAGCCTTAAAATTGCTAAAAATGCTAGAAATGTTTCAAAATGACCAAATACCATAAATGGGTAATGTAGTATAAGAAATAACCTATTTATCCCTCAACATGCAAGGATTTAGAAGAAGTCTCTAAACTTTTTAATTTTACAATTTAATCCCTAAATGACATAAATGAAAAAAAATATAAACATATCAAAATCAACATAGAGAAAATATAAAAAATCATAAGGAAGATTCAGCCAAGTACCTTAAGCCTTGGAACAATTTTTTCAATTTTTGCAAATAAATCCCTAAACTTTTTAAAGTGGTAAAAAGGTCCCTAATGGGTTAAAATGTATGAAATGCATTTAAACAAGTTAAGAATGCATGAAAAACACCCGTAAAAGTCCATGAAGCATTTAGCCAAGCATGGAAAGCCTTGAAAATTTTTTTGTAATTTTTGCAATTTGGTCCCTAGATTTCTCATTATAACAAAATAGCCTAAAAATGAAAAGTTTCACAAATAAATCCATAAATGGTTCAACCAACTTAGGAAATACCTTCCTAAGGCCTTAAAGTTTTTGGTAAAATTATTTATACGCTCTTGCAAGTTTCAAATTTTAGTCATAAAATCAAGCATGAAAATTTATCCAAGGGCCAAGATAATTATCAACAACCAAGAAAAAAATTTTCTTAACGTGGTACATGAATAATCAACATATATCCTAATTTCTACCAAACTTACATCATCACTAGTATGTATAAAATCATGAAATATGGACATATAAACATATGCTATCAAACATTCACATGAAAAGACCAAGGAAAATAAGACAATCATAAACATATTCACATGATATAATACACAATATATCAACAAAAATATGTTTTCTTGAAGAAAATCAAATTTTTGTTAAGAAAAATTAAATCAACAACTAAATCAAGGAATGTGTTCATGGCTTTTACGCTTGGCCTTTCAACATGGATTAGAATCCATGAACACTAGTGATCATTAAGCTCACTAAAAGGAAGGAAAATGATGGAAAATAAAGAAGATGAGTAAAAATTTCAAAGAAACTACCTTGAAAATTTAAAAATTTATTAAAAGCTGATTGAAAATACTTAGTGAAATGGCTAATTTTTGGCATAAAACCCATCAAGCCTTTATGAAAGCTCCTTCCCTTAATTTATAAAGAGGAAAGACCAGCCAAGGACTGAAGAAAGTCAGTTGGTCGAATCCTATTCTTTTTTTCTCTTTTTTTTTTAAATTTTTTTTCTTTTAAAGATTTTTTTATCAAGCTTAATTAAAGAATTTTTCATTTTGTGTGACTTACTATGTTGAGTCATCAAGCCTAATATTAGGCTTTGTAATGGTTTAGGAAAAATTATAATTTTGATAAAAACAAACTATAAGGATTAAATTTACAATTGAAAAATTATATATTCAAGAAATAAAATTTCATATAATAAATTTAATTAAAAATTTAATCAAAATAGACTAGTTGGGCTTCTTAGAAAACAAAAATGGGCTCATTGGGCTTGTGGGAAGTTAATGGGCTTATTGGATCAATTAAGAAAGTTAATGGGTTTTAAAGCCCATTAAAAAATAAAATTAATAAACTTTCCATATAAAATTCCAGAAGAAAATTTTAAGAAATTTCATGTGCAAGAAAAAGGCAATTAAAAATTTCAAACTCATAAAATTTTACAAAAAAAATTCTAACAAAAGAAATTTGATATTTAATAAAAATGAATTGGAATTTCAAAAAGCTATATTCAAGATATTTTTATTGAAATATGTGATAATATTTAAAATCTAAACTCTAAAAATTTTTTCAGATAAAAAATGTTCATATTTTGGAATCGAGAAAATTTCAAAAATATGTTCAAATTTATAAAAATGAATTAAATTCAAAACATTACTCAGAATATTAACTTATAACAATAAGAAAGATGAAAACCTGAAATCTGAAACAAATTTTACCAAGAAAAATTTCGTGAGCATGACACTCGCGGTACTGTGAAAAATTAAAAATTAATGACTAATTTGACAACTTAACACCTCATGACATAAATTGCTGATACAAATTTTTTCTGAAATATTATTGATTTTTTGACGTGAGTTTTGGCATAAATACTACATGGTGTCATTAAAATATATGGTGGTCAACTCCTAAAATTTTGCAAAAAATCTAAAAAAACCCTAAAATGAAAATTTTGACCGTAACATCATATGCCAAAATGAATTTCAAATTTTCAAAAGAATAAAGTTAAAATTTAATTTTTTTTACCTTGATGCTTATTTTTTTCATTGATAGTTTGTTTTATATGACACCTAAAATGGTGATTTTTCTATTACATGCATGAGTAGTCATTTAGATATAGTCAAATAGGTCTTGAAAACACTTAGCTATCATAGAGAAGGTGGACCCCTATCGGGACGAGTACCTAATTATCAATTTCAGATATTTTAAGATTATCAGGGAAAACATTCAGACAAACTTATTTATCCACACAAATGTTGTCGCCCTTGTTTCATTATGAAACCATGCCTATGAATGGCAAATTTTTACTGTTTCGATTACTGGTACGGATTGATCTTTTAGCAGCACTTAATGCATGTTTCCCATACCTAAAAATAGTCCCTAATCACTCTCCAAAGGTGGCGATCAAAGGCCATTTGCATGGCCAAGGAGATCACTTATGCCAGGGGCACTAACCATTAGAGTCTGACTTCCATTAAAACTAGTTTTCTAATAGGAGTCAAACACCTAAAAATTAGGAATGTGATTTTATAATTTAGGAGTTAATTCTAGTTGGATTAGATAATAGTTATCTAGTGGATAAGATTCCTAAAAGTTATGACTAGATTAACAAAATTGGAAGGTTCTCAAACAATGTCGTTTCTCAAAATAGTTATTTTTGTAAAGAAATAAAACTTGGAAAAGGATTTAATAAATTGTTTATTAAAATGAATTACCATGATTTAATTCTTAAAATGCCAACTTAGGAAACATTAAAGAATGCAATGAAGTATTTTTGTCCATGTTGAGACAAATCTCTTAAAAGTTAGGTAAATGTCCATTTTAAGACAAGTATTCTAAAACGACATTTTGTACATAGAATGTTTTATTACCTTTGGTAATAGGATTCCTCCCTTAAAGCTAATGAAATCATATTCTTGTCAATCTTACATGCATTATTTGGTTGACCCTTATTAATTGTTTAAGGTGGTTTTGCTATTCTTTTGGGAAAAAAATGGTATCAGACATAAGTTGCCTGAATCCCCTCTAAAATATAAATGAATAAATAAAGTGTTATTTTTATTATAAAAACTAATATTTAATAATTAATATTTTATTTTTTTCCCTTAAAAGAAAGTTACACATTAAACAATAAAATTTATAATTACAATTTTTAAAGAATATTTCATTTAAGAAATAAAAATATCAAGTATAAATAAATTTGTAAGTAAAATTGTTTTAATTATTAAACTAATTATATTTAGATAAGTTTAATTTTAGGTTGTAAATTTATTTAAGTTTAAAGACCAAAAACATTAAAAATAGGGGTAAAAATGGTAGATTTTTCACATTACTAGGGGAATGTTACATAACCTCAGAAAAGGATGGTGATGACATTACCCCTTATATTACCAAATCTTGCTATGTTGGTAATAACACAAAATTGAGATTCTAATATATTTTTGAAACAAACATGGTAATGTCATGACGGAATATTACATTATCCTAGGTAATGTAATATGATCCTAACCAAATGCCCCGTAAAAGTTAAAGATAAAAAAACATGTTTAGTCTTTTGGCCGAGTCTTAAAGGTACTTTGTCAAATGCAATAAACTTGTTTATGTACATTTATACATTGATTGCATATAGTTATCATCTTGCAAGCAATCTGTATTCTCGGTGAAGTCCAGCCTCATGCAATAATAGCATTTAAAAGTTACAAAAAGAAGATAATATGGCAATGGAAACATTAAACATAAAAGTAGCTAGACTTTCCTATGAATCGTTGAAGGGAATTGATGTGCAGTAAACAAAAATCAGAATAAAACTAAGTCACACATTCATAAAAGGATTACCTAACTCTAAGATATTGTAATCTTGAGTTAAATGTAATCTACAAGATCCTTAAGGAGTGGCGATTGAGATCCTTGATAGGTTCTCCAATGCTGTAAGCAACACACTTGTCTTGCCTTCAAAGGTGATCCATATGGATGAAAATAGAAGTTTTTTCAAGGATTTACGATTCTCTAGTGCTAGCCAAAAAACTCAATGAGTTTTAACCAAAAGATAATTACAATTTATTTCTTTCTTCATTCAATCTGAGGACAACTCAGGCATAGTGTTTTCTCTCAAGGGATAGAAGAATAGTGCAATAAAAGAGGAAAAAAAGGGTGGAGGCAATGCTGGTTTTTCCCTTTGGGGTGGCAGGACTTAGGAGAACATGATAAAACAATAATCACTTCAAAAATGTTACTTTTTGGTTCCACCAAAACTTAGCCTTTTCTACCTTTTTTTGGCTTTAGCAGAATTTAATCTTTTCCTTTTGGAAAAGTTTTGATCAAATCATACTTTCTTGCATGGTGAAACTCTTTACACCTTAATTAATTCAATTTGATCCCAACTCTCTTCACTAAGGTTGCCAAACCGTGCACACTAAAATAGATAAGTGAGCACAGCCAAAGCACAATGAACCTAGACTTCATTCTAGCTTAGTACGCCATTTAGCTAGGTTAAGTTGCTTTAGAGATTTAATATAAATTAATCT
Source organism: Adansonia grandidieri (assembly GCA_038382065.1). NCBI lineage: Eukaryota > Viridiplantae > Streptophyta > Magnoliopsida > Malvales > Malvaceae > Adansonia > Adansonia grandidieri. The sequence goes on along the minus strand of JBBYHK010198369.1, from coordinate 25,726 downwards.
CTTTATTTATAAAATAAGTAACTTAATTTATCTTATTTCATTATCACATAATTAAATTAAGATAAATAAGTAAAAACTAATTCAGATAATTTAATAATCCTCTCATGAATTTTTATCTAAAATAAATTAAATTAAAATAATTTTAATTTAATAATAATCTTATTAACATTAATTATCTAAATAATTAATATTTTGATAAGATTATCCAAGGATTTTGGCAAAGACATTATCCACCATGTAATGTCTTAATTTAGACATTATCCATCTATACATAGTGTGTCTTAATTTAGATATTATCCAGACAAAACAATCTTATCTACTATGTAAAAGACAATAAAATTTTAGATTTCATAAAATCTAAATTTTTGTCCTAAATTAGTTCTGAATTAAACTTTTTCAATTAAGTCCTTCATGTAATCATCTTTTATTTAATTAAGTCAAACTTGATTAAATCTTGATTTTAATATCTTCCTATTATGTGTGACTCATTGGGTTCCCAACATATTGACAACAAACATAATTAATCTTATTAATCACTTTCATAGATCAATAACAGGATCTAGTAATCCATCATGACCACCTAAATGTTATAGAGTTGATGTGACCTTATCAAACCTTTCAATAACTAGCCTATTAGTGTAATATGGCCTTTTCACCATATATCTCGGAATGGGCATAAGCATGGTACATTGTTTACTCATGCTTTAAACCATGTTAGATCTAGCAAATCAAGGTTAACGATCATAAATCTACAAGGAATGATTCCTCATAATTCACTATGCTTTGACCAAATACTTTAATCTGATTAACCTTAGTTAAGATCATTAGAGATATGTCTCTAATGCCACTCAGAGTGATGAATCCTCTCTAGATCACTCATCCACCTGTCATATGGATCATGCCATACTTAATGTACCCTTATTTAGTATCCATCTATTATGGACGCGTTCATAGTAAACCTAAGTATAACACTCCTCAAAGATGACTTAGGATCATAAGTCTGAAGACTATTTACATGACTGGCACATGAGAACATATTTCATAAACACTTGAATGACTAATTCCACATGGAATTCTCTTATGGGCCATACATGATTAATAAGTTTCTAGAAAACAAACAGTTGTACGCTATCCCCAAGTATCCCAGATACTTTATCTTCTATAAGATCAAAGAGTTGCATGCATCCAGTGCATAGAGGCATAGCATATACTAGTCTTTGTGCATTGTCAATGCCCTATCTTGACAATGCGATGACTAGGAACAATTTGTAGAAACATGGCTTTGATGTAAAAGATCTAATTGTTGTAACTTATTACTATTTTTACGAGGCTATTATGTTGGTGCAAGCCTTACAAATGAATTATTGTGGTTTGTGTTAGCATTTAGTCATTTTATGTAATCAAACATTATATTTAATTAATGTTATAAAGGTATTTCTTTATCTATAAGATTTAATTGTATAATTGTTAAAAATATCTTATGTAAATAAATCCCACAAAAAACATTGGCCTTGGAAAGGAATTATTAACAGTTGTAATTATGAGATCCCTAGTCATCTGTGTTTCTAAAATGTTCTTGGTCATCGTATTGTCAATATAAAGGATTGATAATCCATAAACACTTGCATATGTAAGCCTCCATGCATAGGATTCATGCAATTAATCTCATAAGTTAAAGTTTAAAGATACTTAGGGACATCATATCGATGCTTGTTATGGTAATAAGTTCATTGAAGATAACCCGTTGTAAGCGTTCCATTTGGCATTTCACTCAAGTACTATGGAGATACTCTCATGGGTTAGTAGCGTAGGTGATCCTTAGACTTCTAACACTAAGTCATCTCCTGTAAGGAGTGTTATGCTTTGATTCCATGATGAATGAGTGCACAATAGATGGATGCTTATGGTAAGGTGGTTTTGGGTATGGCATGAATCATATGGTAGGTGAATGAGTGGTCTAGAGATGATTCATTACCACTAGTGATATAAGGGGACATATAAGTTAAACTTCTTGTATTATTAAGAAGATTCAAATGTTAAATTTCTTGTACTATAGTTGAGGGCTATAATTTCATTAATAGTTATGAGAATAATCATTATAGCATTAAAACCTAACTAAATGATTACTTTATATAAATTATTGACAATTAAATATGTTCCAAATTCATACAAGATATAAATAAGAATATAGCTTCAAATTTTTTACTTCGTAGCATATTGGATGCTAATAAGTTGACTGGGCTAAATTTTATCGACTGGCTTTACAACGTTAAATTTGTTTTAATGCAAAAACACAGGGCCTATGTCCTTGATGAGCCCGTACTCAACAAGCAAGCTACTGATGCTTCTTAAGAAGAACGAGATGCTTGTAGAAGGCATAAAAATGAATTAATGCAAGCAATATGTGTGATGATTGCTAGCATGGAACTCAATCTCCAAAAGTAACATGAGGGCATAAATGCTCCAGATATTATCCTAAACCTTAAAGAACTATTTGAAGAGGAAAGATGCATTGAGAGATCTAACATCTCAAAAGAATTGTTCTAAACCAAGATGTTAAAAGGTACTCCTGTTAGGATTTATATGCTTAAGATGATTGGACGGATCACATGATTAGAATAGTTAGGTTGGTCTAGGATGGTGAGGTAGCCATTGAGTTTTCTCCTCTTTCTTTCTAGTTTTCATAGTTTGCATTAAACTTCAACATGAATCATTTAAAGGCATCTATTCCAGGATTATTGAACATGTTGACAATAGTAGAGAAATCTTTCACCAAGAAGAAGGTTGTCCAATTAGTTACTTCTATGTCTAAGAAAATTTAAAAAAAAAAGGAAATGAAGATGGGATATCCCTCTTGGCTTAAAGAGTTTAAAGCCTACTAGTAGGGTCATGATTAAGGAAGGGAATGACAAGGAACTTTCCATCACTACAATAAGCATGGACATTAGAGGAGAAACTACAAAGACTACCTTGAATCTATTTAGGGTAAAAAAGTTAAAGAGAGTTTCTACCTGAGGTATAAATTCGTAAATTCATTTACTTTTTTTAGCATGAGATACATGTTTATGGTACTAAATAAGTTTGACATATTGTAAGGACCAATGAGAAAGACAAGGAGAAAGAAAAATGAAGATGGACTAAGGAATTTGCAACCTAGTTGATGCAAATTGAGCTTCCTAAGTCATTTTGAGGAAGTTTTAAAAACTTTTATGATTTATTGTTTTAAATAATTGGATGTTTTTATTTTGACATTTTGGGTTGATTATTAGGAAATTTATTATTTAGGATAAGTGTTATAAACACATATATCTATCATTGATGGCACAATGATGCCATGCACTTTTTGAATTTCCTTTATTTGAATAAATCTTAATATAATCGTTCATAACTTGGTCTATCAAAATTATATCAATTAACTAAATTTCAATTGAGAATTGAATTCCCTACAAAATTCTCATGCACAATATTTAGTGGGAGTGTTCATGAATAATTAATAGTTAATATTCATAAAAGGTGACAAACAAAATTATAAACACTTTGATGTAATATTGGAAGAGTTCCAACAAAGAGATTGCATATTTATATCCAAGAGCCATTAAACAAGTCATTTTCTTAAGGCTTGCAGAAGTGATTACTTTAAGTTGGGTCCATTATTGTGTAACAACTAATTGGAATCAAATCTCATTGTGATCCAAACAGTTTTGTGACTCGATAATAAAGATTATCAACTCTTAATTAACATATCCTCTATTAGAATACCTTGAGTGAAATATGGTTGTTTCAAGTGCAAGTAGGAGATATTGGTGTATTCATTTGAACCAATTGAATTAGGACATGGGATACACAGTCAATTAACTATATGCATGTTATAACTTTATAGTGCCAAAGGTTTTCCTTTATCTTACTAGCATGATTGACTATCATGCAAACGCTAATTGGATAAAGCCTTTAAAACACAATGGTCTTGCAAAGATAGTAATGAGTTATTATGATGAGATCCTTTGCATTAAAGATGTGTTCTAAAAATGTTTCTAGTCATCATATTGCCAAGATAGGGCATTGAAAATGCACAAATACTAGTATATGCTAAGCCTCTATGCATTGGATGCATGCAACTCTTTGATCTCATAGAAGTTAAAGTATATGGGATACATAAGGCTAGCATTATAGGTAACTTTTCCATAGAAACAAGTTTACTAAATATTGCCCGTATAAAAATTCCATTTGGTATTAATCACTTAAGTGTCTATGGAATATGTTCTCATGTGCCAATTATGCAAATAGTCTTCAAACTTGTGATACCAGGTCATCTCGTATAAGGAGTATCATACTTAGATTTATTACAATGGGTCCCTAATGGATGGATACCAATAAAGGTACAGTGTATATGGCATGATCCATCTGGTAGATGGATGAGTTATCGAAAGAGGATTCACCACTCTGAGTGACATTGAAGCATATCTCAAATAATCTTGACTAAGGTTAATTGGGCTAAAGTCTTTGGCTAGAGCATAGTGAATTATGAGGAATTGTCCCTCGTAGATTCATGATCATTAACCATGAGTTGCAAGATAGATTAAAGAATGAGTAAATATTATATCATGCTTATGGTCATTCTAGGATATATGGTGAAAGGACCATATCACATTGATAGGCTAGTTATTGAAAGGTTTTGATGAGGTCATATCGACTCTACAACATTTGGATGGTCAGGATAGGTTGCTAGATCCTGCTCTTGATCTATGAACGTGATTAATAAGATTAATTATACTCATTGCCAACATGTTGGAAACCTAATAGGTCACACATAATAAGATGGCATTATCATATTAAATTTAGGATTTAATTAAGTTTGACTTAATTAAATAAAAGATGATTAAATAGAGAACTTAATTGAAAAAGTTTAACTAAAAAGTAATCTAAGCTAAAAAATTTAGCTTTGTCAAATCTAAGATGTTGTTTTCTTTTTAAGACATAATAGATAAGATTGTCTTATCTAGATAATGTCTAAATTTAGACATACTATGTATAGATGAATAATGTTTAAATTAAAACAGTACATGGTGGATAATGTTATAGCCGAAATCCTTGGATGATCTTATCAAAATATTAATCATTTAGATAATTAATATTTATAAGATCATTATTAAATTAAAATTGTTTTAATTTAATTTATGAATTTTATTTGGATAAAAAATCATAAAATGATTACTAAATTAGCAAAATTAGTTTTTACTTATTTATTTTAATTTAATTATGTGATAATTAAGTAAAATTATGTCATTTATTTAATAAACAAAGAGATTACTTTAGGTTAAATCTCTAAAGAAACTTAACCTAGCTAAATAGCGCATGTCACCACATGCCCCCTTTTATCTTTGAATAATCCGAAGTGAATATGCACGACTTAAAGGATATATGGTGGTGAGGTTGAGCCTTTGGGTTATCCTTTGATTAAGATCTGAATTAGGTATAATAATATGAAAAGGAAAGAGACTGTCAGGTAAATAGCTCATCTAACTAGTCTCGAGAGGTTGTCATAAAGTGGCCATAAATTTTGAGTCACCACCAATCATTTTGGGCTAGGCATGATCAGATGCCTATTGAAAACAATATTCCGAGTTAAAAAACTTAAAACATCGATTTCAAGGTCTATGAGGTCCAGATATTCATCAATTGGGTTTGGGAGTTGGTTACGCATAGGGAATGAATAGCACCCTCATGACATCCGAAATTGACACCTACTAACTATATCTAACTTTAATTTTGATTTAATCGGTTTCACTTTATCATTATTTTGATATAACCCCCTTTAATACATGGATTAAAAGAAGCTTTTGATTAGTAGTCCCAAGCATGTCTGAGAGAGAAAAAATTTGAGTTTTGAATGAAAAGCAAGGTTAGATTATCCCTCTTGGAAAGTAGGGCTAAAGTATCCCCAAAATAAGAAATTTTAATATTTTATAAAGGAATATTTTGTATAAAATGTATTTTGAAAATAGATCACGAGAGTTTGAATAAAAATCACTATTGTTTTAGCCTTGGGCCTAGAGGACTTATGTTATATTACGTAACCCCACAAGGAGTCAATTAGGTTCATTTCAAGAAGTTTAAAAATCTCGAAAAAAGTAGTCCTTCATCTACAATGATCCAAGTGAAAATAAGACCCCGATAGAAAGACAATTCAACGCTTTTTCATGAAAAAAAATATTGGAAAATTCCAAAAAAATTTGTTTGTTCCTGAAAATAATTTTTTAATAGTGGACATAGTGCTGCCAGAGGAAAATAGAGGAGTTTTTCTGTATTTTCTAGTTTCTAAAGACTAGATGCAAGCTAAGGATATCCTTCCATCTGTGATAAAAAGGAATGGGTAACATAGGCATCACAAATTCATTCCACAATCCTAGAGTAGTTTGGGATGATTAAACAACCCATTGACCCTTCCACTAAGTAGGGTATCGAATTCAAGATCAAGGCCTAATATTTTAACCAAAAAGGGGTATTTTACTAAGAAAACAACATTTTATTCAACCAAGAATCCAGACCTAGAAAGTTTGATTTGTCCCTAAGATTGAAGAACCAGTTTAGTGAAAATATTAAATCCATGCAATTGGGCGTAGCATAGATCTAACTTGCGGGTTTTTGAAGATCAAATTTTTAGCAACAAATAAGCTTGCATTTTGACACAGAATATTATGAATGAAATGCAACATACATAATAGTGAACCTAAACAACATATTCAAATAAATAAAGCTGACATTTTGACAATGAAAGAACTAGCAAAATGTGGGATGATACAAGTAAGATGCATGAAAATGTTAGACTTATAAATGACATCTAGAATCTAGCTATGTATGATGGTATGAACATTTTTACCAAAGAAAGCACACTGGAATTTTCAAGAAGGCATTTATGTTTCATGAAACTTACCAAGATGCAAGAAAATGCATGACCATACTTAAGACATGTTAGGATGAACATTCAAATATGAGATGAATAAGTGAAAATAGATGAAACATGGCAAGAAATGCATGAATAGGGGTTATTGTGATGATAAAAATAAAGCATGGCATATTTAACCATCCAAGCAACATTAAGGCACTAAAAGGATCATCAAGCCTAAGACTACCATAAACAAGACTACAATAATGCATGAAAGTCATAGAAGGGTCATGGTAGCATAAAGAGGCCACTAAGATGATGAAACGGTTAAAGAATTAGAGAATAAGCAGAGTAAAAAATAGAAAATATACCAAAAGCTGCAAGCTTCAGACTTTTTTCTCTAAGCATCAACTTTGAACTTACCTTTTTCCTTTTTTTTGATGTTATGTAGTAATAAAATGATGAAAAGAATGGGCTTTTAGTTAAAGTACGGATGAAGAGAGTTTTAAGAGGAAATATGATCGGAATAGAGGGTTTTAGAGGGCTTTTTAGTAATGGTTTTGAGTAGCTACAGGAATGGAGAAGAGTTTTTTGGATTTTTGGTGGCCAGGGATATTGAGAGAATATGTGAATATGAGTGCCTTCTCTATTGTAAATGTTTTTGAATTTGTGTATAAGCCTCTATGATTTTTATGTATCTCTGTATGTTTTTCTCCACTAAGGCAAAGTTAGCATATATAGCCAAGTGACCATAAAGATAAAAAATGCAAAAAGCAAGGGCATTATAGGGATTCGATGCATGTACCTTATGCAAAGACAAGGTATTGTACTTAACTACCATGCAAACTCATTGGTTCACGTAGCAAAAATAGTGGATCAAGGCCACTTTATGCAGCTAAGCATTGAGAAAAATCAACCTTATCCCTTGGCAATTTGCATAATGTCATAAAATGTCCCTTGTCAGTGGCTTTTGTCTCAATCTATTCACAAGCCCAAAGTTAAGGCCTGGTATGAATTTTGATGATATTTGGTGCAAGAAACATGTTTAAATTGGATTTTCAAATTAATGGTGCAAAAGCTAAAAAATGGCTTAAACTGCGTAAAAATGCCTTAGTGCATTGATACATAATGCAACTTTTGCCCATGAGTATCGATCAATGAAAAAAGCAAGAAAATGTTTCAATCTCGAGACTTGGGGGTATGTATCGAGACTAAGTAGGCCTATATCGATATTATTGCTTGAATATCAATATATTTGGCCAAAAATCACAAATTTAACTATTACCAAAGATTGTATCGATACAAACATGTTAAGTATCGATACCACTGATTAGGTCTCAATACCAAACCATCTTGTATCCATACTAAATGCGAAATTTTAAATTTTTAGTGGTGTAAAAGCTTGGTATCGATATCTAGGCACCAATATGACTTGCACGTACCTGTGGCTCTCTGAATTAACTCTTTTTAATCAACAATAATGAGAAATTGACCCACGCTTCTAAGGATACTCAAAATAATTGCCTCCGATGCTTTGGGTGATGTCTTTCGATGCTTTAGATGATCTTCGGATAAAATGGGGAGTCTATAAAGTACCAAGCTAGAATTAAGTCTAGGTTCATGGTTTTTTGGCCGAATTCACTAATCCCTTTTTTTTACAAGGTTTAGCACCATAGTGAAGAGAGTTAGGATCAAATTAAATTACTTAAGATGAAAAAGTTTCACCTATGTAAGCAAGTGTGATTTGATCAAAAATGCTAAGTGTTAAATAAAAATTGAAACATTTTTGAAGTGGATGGTTTTTAAGAAGAAATTCCTATATCAAATTCTCTTAATTGCCACTAACCTCAAAGGAAGAAAAACCAGCTCGCTGTAACCTTTTTCTCCCTCCGCCATTATGCATTCTTCTCTTTTTCCTCTAAAGAAAACACCATTATGAAAGTGTTCATGGATTGGGTGAAAAAAGAAGTAAACCATAATTATCCTTTTGTTGTGACTCATTGAGTTTTCTAGCTAGCACCGGAGAACCATTAATCCTTGAGAAACTCCCATTATCATCCGTGCAGATTACCTTGGAGGTAAGACAAGTGTGATGTTCATAGCCCTAGAAAACTTGTCAGGGAGCAAAATTGCCACTCATCAGGAATCTTTTAAATTGGATTTAACTCCAGATTACGATATTTGAAAGTTAGGTAAGACCTTTACATATGTGTAACTTAATTTTATTAAATATGATATTTGGTTACTGTACGTTTACGTCCCCTTAAAGATCTACAAGGAAGTTCGGCTACTTTTGTGTTTAATGTTTTTGTTGCCATATTTTGTTGTTTTTGTAATTTTTAAATGATATTGCTACATGAGGTCAGACTTTACGAGGAATATGGGTTCTCTACAACTCAACCATCTTTTGACAATACATATGGATGTAAAAGATCAAATGGGTGGTCTTATTGTATTTTTCGAAGTCAAGTTAAGGGAATAACTAGGTTGGACACTAGGCCCAGAAATTTAGGGTCAATGGCTCTAAATTTGTCATTCCTTTCTATGAGCTTAAAACATTTCTCTAATAGCTGATACTTACTTATGTCCTCACTAGTCCCTACGGGCTTCTAAGTGTTTGTCTTATCTTGCCCAAAAGCTTTATCAAGATTTAGGACTAAAGGATTGGGTGGCGAGGATCCGGCATTTCTTTTATGATACTTGAGAATTAGATGCAAGGCTATTACTTGGTTGACATAAATAAATGATTGGAATGGTAGAATTGGCATTGGTTGTGGATGTTGCTCTTGGGATGCCCATTTTTAAGTTTGGAAACTTTATACTATCAAATAGATTTACATCGGGGTTTTTTGACCTTTTTTCCACATCAACAATGCTAGTTTGTCCCTTATCCTTTATGGTAATTGATAATAGTTTCATTAACTTGGTTAATGAGCTTGCAATTCCTTATTTTTTTGAAGCATTTACTGCTAAGCTTCCTTATGCATAAGTTCGAACCTTTCAATTCTTGCTTGGTGATCATTTTCCATGGCTTTTTAGGGATGGCAAGTATTATACTAATGTCAAATAGCTAGTTCTATGTTTTAATCCCTTACACTTTTAGAGCAATGCCAAATTAGAATTTTGCTATATAATGCGAATAAGCATGATGTATTTATGAATGTGGTGATAAATAATGTAAATATATGCATGCAGGAATACTATATTAATGTACAAATAACAAATTATGCTAATATATAGATGCGTGAGACGATTGGATTTTGGCAACAGCTCTGGCATAAGTATCTAGCACCATATAAATCATTCATTAATTACATTCATTAAGTTTAAAAGTAATCAGATCTGAAAATGTCTAACACATTTACACTGCTTGATCAAATTTTCAAGAAAATCTAATAGTTTATGTCTGTGCTCTCCCATCGAGATGACATCTTACCTTACTGACCTAGCCTATTTGATTATGTTCTTTGCCTAGTATAAGCTACTTAGGCTTGTTTAATGAGGTATCTTTGATACTGTTGATGCTCCAGTTGAGCTTAATTTGGCGTGAGCCACTTATTGTACCATTCTCGTTCCATCTTTTTAAAAAGCATCAACTCCCTCTCAATCTGATCTTATTTAACTTAGAGGTAATGTTCTAATTCCTTTTTTTATTTTTCCCTTTCTAAAGTGTTGCATATTCTTTTTTCAGATCTTAAATGTCTTCATTAATAACATCTTTCTCTTAACAAGGTCTTACATTTCCCTATCCCAAATCTAACACATATTCTACTTGGCACTTCTTTTCTTGTAGCTAGTAAATCTCTTTAAAAATGGCAACTTTTTCTTGCTCAAGCTCCTATTTTAGGATCTCTACTTTGGAGTGGGAACTCATCGACTAGTGCTTAAGAGGGCCTATTGATTGCCAATGATAAGGTATCATTAACTTGCCTAAGTATCCATTCTTCATATGCCAGTTTGTATCCATTTTTCATATGCGAGTTTCACTATATTTTGTCTATGTAGTATAATACGGTGAGTTTGTTTCTTTAAATTAAAGATATTCTGCATCTTTCCCATGTAGTCTTTTCCTCCATACTCAAACCTTAATGTATTAAGCTTGAGTTACTAGCACAAATTGTTGGCAAGGAAATTGTCGAATAGCCATAAGCAACATATAACTGATGCTTTCCCTTAATTCACTAAATGGCACCCATTGATAAGACCTACATCTATACACAAATGGCCTATGAATGATCCACGGAATTGTCCAAGTTACCTCATTTTGAAACTTCTTCATCCATTAATCCTTGGTTACATCTTGTGTCCATTTTCCTCTAGAAACTTGGTGATAGGACTAAAGTTCACCATATTAAGCTAAAGCTGCATTTTTCTTTGACCCAAAAATGAGTAAGGAGCCAAACATAGAGAACTAACGAACAACCAATGAGGCATCCTTTGCTATTCTTTCTTCCAAAGTTTAAGGATCAGAGTTTCTTCTACAATGGCAAGAGCAGGATTAATGTAGTAGAACAATTAAGAATAGATGTCAACTATTATTGATAACTCTATAAAATAGAGTTATTGAGTCTCATTATATGCATCGGAGTAGCTAAGTCTTAGAAATTTCTATTTAGAATTTATTTATTTTTAGCAATTTTTTAATTAGTTTTATTTACTTTTTGTATATTTTAATTACTTATTATTTAATTGCATTTCATATTTTTATAGGTCAAAAACTTGAAGGAGTTTTCAAAAGTGCAACAACTTAATAAAGAAGCAAAATGGACTCAATTGGGCAATTTCTAAAAATAATTAAGCAACTTGTAGACCAAGTTTCTCTCTAGGTTTTGTTTATATATAGGACTTATTAGTTTATAATTAGAGAGATTGTAGATACTTTATATTTTGATTTTTCTCTAATTTTCTAAAGACGAGAGTAGCCATCAGGATTTTGCAATTGGAGAAAGATTGAAGAAATTAAAGATTAAGACCTGACAACTCTTAGTTTTCTCTTTCCCTTAATTTTTTTGTCTTTATTATAATGTCTATGATGGTAAAACTCTGATGTTTTATATTTTATTTAATCAATATAAATTAAATTTATTTTTCTAGGATTACAATGGAACTCAGCATGTAGTTTAGATTATTTTAGTCTTTTTTCTTGATTTAATGTTATTTGAGTTTTTTGTTCAATTTTACTCATAATGTTTCTAGTTGTTTGGCCACCAATTGATTGATTTGGTAACCTTAATGAACTTGGATAAGGTAATTTTGTGTTTAGACTAGGATTGAATGACATATACTTCAAATTCATTTATTAGGATGAATTGATTTGCATGTTAGATAGGAATATACGAGCATGCCGTATGTAACCAAATTAAAATCTAAGTTTAATAAGTTTCTTTTAATTCAATTGCCATAGGAATATAGTAAACTGATTAAGCGAGATATTTTAATAATAACATTGAAAGAAACTTATAAATAAGTTAGAAATCTAGGTTAACAACTCATTGTCATTAATCAAGTTAAGAGGGTAAAACAAATTCAAATGAATTATTGAGGAAAACTATAATCGTAGGCTTTTATTATTGATTAAGTAAATCCTATCTAATTTCTTTGTTTTGTTATTTAGTTAGTTATAGAATAATTTTAATTTTAATTTTACTTTACAAGCCTTCAATTAGTCGTTTGAATTTGATCAAATTGTTTTAATTTTAGTACTTAGCAAATTTAGTTCAATTCCACATGGGAACAATACTTTACTTCACCACTATATTGCCTTTTACGATATGTGCACTTGTGTGGAAATCCGACAACAACTACCACCTTGATATACCCCAAAGCTTTTGAGGATATAATTAGCCCATAAATTGCTAAAGCAAAGGCGCACCTAACCTTTCCCTTATCAGATTGACTACTAATGGTTAACTTTAAAATGTCCCATGAAATGCATACATTGTTTCCCAATTTGACACACATGAATCAACCTACTATTTAGTGACCCCAAGCATAATGGCTAATCTTTTCTTAAAGGGCTGCGGTTTTGCTACCTTAAAGTAAATCTTATCGAACTAAGATTTCTAGATATTCAGTATAATTGTGCATTCCTCTATGGTAAGGACCAAATCCTCTTTGTTGAATGTGAAATACCTGTATGCTGGATTCCAAAACTGCATTCTAGCCCACAGAAGTCTATGGTCAATTCTGATTCAAGTAAACAAATCTATATCTTTACATTTTCTTGAATGAGACTTTATCGATACAATTACAACCATACTCTTGAAGACTATTCTGTTAGAAAACTACCTCAGCCTATTCAAAATTTTTAATATATACACGAGTCGAGGATTATCTCCATGTTGCCTTTGTTCTCTTTTTAACTCACTTTTAACCATCTCAAAAGGTTAAACAACCAGAGTCATTACGAGAGCCATGGCAAGATACCGATAAGTAGAAACTATCCCTTAACTAACTACTTCAAGATGACATGAAATGATATAATGCATGCAAACAATATAAAAGGGAAAACACTAAGTTAGTAACATGTTCAAACATATTAGCAAGAATAAGTTAAACAAACAACAAGATAATTAATAGAAAAATGCATCGATAGTATTATGATACTCTAGGATAAGCGCAGAAAGGCCATAGGTAATTTATTTTACCCGCTAAAGTCTAAATCGGTATGGATAGCATAATGGCATGTTTGGGTTCAAATTTTCCCTATTAAGATGGTATGGCATCTTTTAGGATAAAAATTAACACTTACGATAGTACCATTAGTTCATCACTACATAATTTTAGGCTAACATCAAGCCATCCATTAGATAGCACAGCAGCCTATTTGAGTCAATTTTGTCTGTAATAAGATGAGATAGAGCCTCTTAGGACACTACCAATGATCTAGGTGATGATGTTCGTTCATCATCATCTAGTAACTAGCGAATGTTAAGCCCTCAATCTAATAGCACAACGGCTTAGCCAAATTGAATTTATTCCTTTAAAGGTGAAGCCAGACGTTAAACGAGATCATGGTCGACAACATTCATTTGCCACCACCCACGGAAATAACAAGGATTAGCCATTGGCTAGACAATATTAAGACATGTCTCGACAAATTATTAAGACATATGGTGCCTTATGGGATGCAGAATAAAAACATTGGTGACGATGTTTGTTATCGATGCTTACATATCGATTATAAAAAAGAGTAAAAGGTAAGAAGTGTTTCCTTAAGTGTTTTATTCTCTAGATTATTCTAGTAGCATTTTAGTATGGCTTGAAATGGTTTAGCACTTATGGCTCACTATAGGGGTTGGGTTAATTCTAAATCAGTTCCTAAATCGTTCCTCTATTTGGTAATGATAGTTGAGGTACCTTGATCCTCAGCATAGCACAAGCTTTGTGGTATTTCCCTATGCCTACTCGGATAAGTAGAATACCATGAAAGCATAGGTAATTTACACCCAGAAGGTATTGCTTACCCATGGATAATCACCATCCAAGGGTAAGTAGGTCACTCCAAGGTCCTTAACGGTATTGCTTGCAATAGGAAGATCCACTTTCATCTATTCTAATTCTTCCTTATCAAAAAGGAGAATCATCCTCAAAACCAAGGTGCATGAGGCACAAACATTGTTTAAACCACTTTTCTCTAGTTACAACGAAATAATGATATCAATCTTGAAATTACAAGCTTATGCAAAAACACTAAGATGTTCGACGAAAGGGCTATGTGTAACTAAAACAAAGAACATAGGCATAAATACAAAAACTTGAAGAAAGAATAAAACACCTAGAAAAATGCTAAGTATGGAGACATCACCTTAAGTTGACATTAGGGTGGTGGATTAATTGTTGAAGAATTTCTAAGGGCATTAATAACGAAAAGGAAAATCTAGGGCTCATGCATATCTTTATAAGCATAAAAATTTAATCAGAATTAAACATACGCAACATAATTAAACAAAAAAACACTTGGATTTCCTTAGGATCCTTAGGAAGAGATGTACATGTGATCGAACTGCAATTTAAAAACAAGATTTATTAGTAATTATACCTACTTAGAGACTTATAACTCTAAACATAATGATCCCCCCAAGAATGCCACATGGGTTGATTATTGTGGTTTAGTGGTCCTCTAGTGTAAGCCAAAAGGCTTATCAAGCCTTAACTAAAAGATATATAGCCAAAAAGTTTAGAGCTGAAATGATCTAGGAACAATTCCTTTTACACTAAAAAAGAGGAAAGCAGCTATTTTTCATAGATGCAGGCAAAGAAATCCAAAAATCTAATTTTTTTTATTCTGGTTAATTCTTTTAGGCTAAAAAACTGATTTTTTAACGTCGTTTTGATCAGAAATGACTTCAGACCACTCAAAAGCCATGTTTACGCCTAAACACCTTTAGGGAAGTGGCTGTTTTGTGCAGATACCAATAAATGGATCCAAAAGTCATAATTCTTAATTTTGGTTGATTCTATTAGGATAGGAAACTGATTTTCTACCTTCATTTTGATCAAAAACCCTTTTAGATCACTCAGAATATGAATATGCACATAAGAGGGCTTAGGAACGCATAGGGGTTGGCATAATATCCTTTAAGGAGATCTAAGGTTCTTTGCCTAGGGTTTTCTAATAGCCAACTATCTCCCAAAAAGACTTAATGGTGTATATACATAGGCCTCATGGACTAGGTTTAGTTGTTTAATGAATGAACTAGACCCATCAAACAAGCCTTATGAGTGGCACTAACTTAGAGTGTTTCGTGGAGCATAATTAAAACTATTTTAATTAGCTTGTCCAAGATTAGGCCTAAATAGTAACTTAGTAATATTTTAGCCTAATAGCACACCAGGATGGCTATTCCATGTGCCAAGCCTATTAACAAGACTAACTTGTAGAAGTTCACAACTAAACTACATTAACTTGATAATTAGGGCATTAGCCCAACCCTTTAATTTACACGTTAGATAATTCAATTCATAATTAAATTTTCTAACCCAAGTGAAACAATTTTTACTTTATGTAAATAATATTAAATAATCATCAAATTATTATTTATTTTTCCAAACACAAAATCGAGATTATATTTTAGAAACACTAATCAATAAGGCAAGCTTTGATCAACATCAATAAGGTTTGCCATTACATATGGTCCCTCTTCACTATTCCTATTATTTGGGCCTTACAACATGTCATACATATTTAAGCATCAACTTTTGGATATCATATACCAAGAAAAGTGAATTATCTCAGTGTATATCTGATGTAGAAACTTTTGTAAGTATCCTAATTTTGATCATATCAAAATAATCTTTGCAATTTTTACTTTATTAATATAGCTCTCCAAAATGCTGGCATATTTCCTTATCATCCCCTATTTCTTTCTTCAAAAGAAAGTTTATGGACAATGCAAGGATATGATCCATGTAAAGTGCCCATTTCTTTGAAATACATTCTATCATATGAGGTGGGATTAGGGTACCTCCTAACATCTTGCTTAAGAGCAATTCCTTAGAGATGTCAAACATCTCATTATGATTATCCTTATAGAACAATTCTTTAAAGTTTCAAATGATTTCATGAGCTTAAATAGCTACTTGCTCCTTTTAGAGTTTAGGCGTTAAACTAGCCATCATCACAATATGGCTTGATCAAGGTCATCAATAGGACTTTGATAGATTGCCCCTAACCTAATGGCTATTCTTGGATATGCCATCCAATGTGACCCTAGTCAATAAAGTTTGGCCCATTAAAACTTATTAGTATCACATATGCTACTTAGCAATAGTCTATTAGTCATGTTGTGCTTATATCCATTATGAACGAAAACATTTTATAGTTCATAGTTTGTAATTTCAATCATTAACTAAAGTTTGAGAACTTTACTAATTGTCCTCATTATTTATGGAGATTATAGCCCAAGAAGTTCAACATTTGAATCTTTTTAATGAGCTAGGCACTTTTTTTATCCTTCTATAACCTTAGGGATAGCCCAACAAACCATGAAAGAACTAATAAGGTAGGTAACTTGCTTAGAAATTACATTTCTATTTAACTCCTAGATCAAGTAGCTGATAACTCTTTACCTAAATGCATCATATATATTTCACTAACCATCACCTCAATGCAGTAGGGTCAAGTTTGTAAGCATCTAGATAATACAATTTTATTTGAGTAAGACCCATTAATTATAACTCAAGTAGCTCAAGTAGAAGGGACCTTAGGGATAGCCCAATAAATCTTTGCAGTGGAAACTTGGATATCTTGTTATAATTAATGGAAGGCATCCAATCATGCTTAGGTATGGACTTAATATTTTATAAGGAATTTTTTATCATTTATCTTAGGTCTTATTGCTTTATTTGATTAGCATGCTTAGCATTTATCCAATCATATATCTCATATAAATTAAAAATAAATCTAACACATGCAATCTACTAGGATGATTATGGACCTCATCTATCCAGTTTCCTTGAGCCAATAGGAAACTAGTTAGTTAAATTTCTAGGGATATCATACAAGGTCTTCACAAGTCTTGATGATGATCTCTTTGGTTTATTATTCTTGGAGTCATCTTCTTTACATCTCAAATTTACATAAATTCTAATCTAAACCTAAATCTAAATCTAAAGTCCTATGTAACTATTACATATCATTGTAAAAAACCTTGAGTTACATTTAAGGGGAGTTAGGTGAGAAAAGAATTTATAACCCATAATTTAAAGAGAAAGCAGGGTTCGTAGGCCTTACTTATAAACAAATACCAAAAGAAAAATTCAACTATCCACAACCTAGTGATACTAAGGTGTAGTCCATAATCATCCTTATGCCAACATAATCATATTATAAGCGTGAAACAAAATAAGCATAGCCAATATTACTTGGTGATCTTGTGTGTCATTTGCATAAACCTTATCAAATAATTTTTGATGATTTATGAAATTATTTAGTAATTTTGGTTCCTTAATTAAAATATTTTTAATTAAATTCTTAACTTTTAGGAAACTTTTCTTAAAATGCTTATTACCTAACTTTTAGGTTTTTTGTTTTAATTAGGACATTATCTAACTTTAAGATAACTTTGTCTTAATTTGGACAAACAATCCACGTTAAGAAACTTGTTTTCCAGAAACAACATTTTAAGATATTAAATTGGACATTACCTAACTTTTAGGTTGTTTGTCTTAATTAGGATATTGTTTAACATTTAGATAACTTTGTCTTAGTTTAGACAAACCATTTAACATGTAATATTTCCTAAACCATTTAAGAAAATAGTTTCCAATTTTTTTAAGTCTTAGTAATTGATCCATATTTAATTTAATTAATAAAACAATTTTCTTACCTGATTAACATTTATTCTAATTACATTAGAACAAATCCTACTCGAAGTAAGATTAATCATTTAAATTAAATATATTTTTTTATTAAATAATTTAATTGAATTTTAATTCTATGCTTATTATATTATCCATTCATATCTTAATCAATTTAAGAAAATTAATACAATTAGATAATTAGCTGTTTGATAGTAAGTAAAAGTTTTAATGGAACACAACCTCTTAGGGAGTCATAGTCTAACTACTCGCCTGCTCCATGCATGGCTATCTTAGCCTTCCTAATCCAACACAAAAATTATAGTCTTCCTCCCACTAAAATACAGCAAATTTGCAGCAACTATTTGTTGCCATGGATGTTGCATCAAGGTCCTAAGAAGAGAGACAATAATGTCACAAGCCCCAGCCACACCTATTGCACTCATTATAGGTCGGAATTGAAATGTTTTAAACTCTGATTCCAGCCTGATTTCTCTAGCAAGTTTTATGAACAATAATGATACTTTCAAGGTGGAAAATCATGGAAAATTTGTAGCAATGGCTGCCCAAAAATCAACCCTATCAGAAATACCAAAACAAAGCCACCCTAGCACTAGTCAACATTAACACGATAATAGATGACTTTAATATCAATTTAATTAGAAAAAAAACATATTTCAAACTAATTAAAATTGATAATAAACATGGATTAAAATGCTGGACAATTAAAAATTAAAAGGAAACAATTTCTTTTATTTTTAATTAAAGAAATGGATCAAAAGAACATCGAAATAACTCGGAAAGCTAAAAACATGTTAAAACTTTAATCCGAATTAATTAAAACAATTTGTTAATTATTTAAACACTTTTAAACAAGATGACTTTAATATCAATTTAATTAGAAAAAAAACATATTTCAAACTAATTAAAATTGATAATAAACATGGATTAAAATGCTGGACAATTAAAAATTAAAAGGAAACAATTTCTTTTATTTTTAATTAAAGAAATGGATCAAAAGAACATCGAAATAACTCGGAAAGCTAAAAACATGTTAAAACTTTAATCCGAATTAATTAAAACAATTTGTTAATTATTTAAACACTTTTAAACAAGATTAAAGCCAAAAATTACATGATGCCTAGATTTAAAATTGAAGAAAAATTTTTTAAGAATTGTACCAAAACTGAAAAATTACAAAATCAACATACAAATTAATCATATTGATTATCACCAAAACTGACATGCTAGACCACATGTTATCTAGAAACCTTAGGCTCTGATAACACTAAAATGGAAAATTTGAGCTCATGCATATCGATATAAGCATAAAAATTTAATCAAAATTAAATATATGTGGTGGAATTAAATAAAGAAACACTCATATTTCCTCAGGATCTTTAAAAAAAGATGTACATATGATCGGACTGCAATTTTAAAAACATAAATATATTAGAAATCTTGCTTACTTATAGACTTATAACTCTAAGCATGTGGATCCCTCCATGAACGCACCATGGATAGTTTACTTTGATCTCTTTTCAAGGTCAAAAATATTTCAAGTGTCCTACTTCTAATAGTGATCCTCACAAATGCCTATTAGAGCCTTCATAGGGTCTAGTGGTTCTCTGGTGCTAGCCAGAAGGCTTCTCAAGCCTTAACCAAAAGATATATAATCAACATGTTTAGATCTAAAGTGATCTGAGTACAATTCTCATTCTGTTATGCTAAAGAAGAGAAAAGTAGCTCCATAGAGAAACAACTATTTTTTGCAAATGTAGGTAAGTGAATCCAAAAATCCTAATTTTTTTTATTTCAATTGTTTTTTTTAGGCTAGAAAACTGATTTTCCACCTTTGTTATGATAAAAAATAATTTTAGACCACCCAGAAACTATGTTTGTGCCTAGACATACTTAGGAAAATGGCTATTTTAAGTAGATACCAATAAACGGATATAAAATTCACAAATCTTGATTTCATTTGATTCCACTAGGATAGAAAACTGATTTCCTTCATTATGAAAATTGCTCTAAAGACATGACGTACAACTCTACCTTTAATGCCTTGCATGAGATGATTAAAGTAATCACCATAATTCATAATTCGGGAGGCAATTGGCTTTTGTTGACATTGTAAGCATTAAGGTAGTCCATAACAAAGGAATATAAGGGGAACTTAAAACTAGCCTTTAGGCTATTTTAACAACCATTTATATTTTAAATATAATACCCCATAAGAAATCAAATAAGACACCATATGCATTATGGTTTGAAGACCATCTTACAAATACACAAGTGCGAGGTGTTTTGCTAAGGTAACTGTTCCTTTGCCAAAAAAGGTCTAAATTTGACCTAAGATTGTTGATTATGCATTCATTAGATATATAAACAATAATGCAGCTTAACATTTTCTTGTGTGCAAGTCAGACAATTTTTAGATTCATGATAATTGAGTCCAGGAATGCTTTGTTCTTTGAAGATGTATTTTCATCAAGGAAACATAAGAAAACAAGACTACTAAGAGAATTCATGAGTCTTCGAGTAGTAATCCAGAAATGGTTGAAGAAGACTAAATTGGACCTCAAAAAATCAAACAAGCAAAAGTATTAACTATGTTTGATATAGATTTTCTAAATTATTTGTTAGAATATGAACCTTAAAATTTTTAAAAAGGCTATGTCATCTCTAAAAGCACCATACTGGAAAGAGGCCATTAAAGATGAGCTAGAGACCATTATGCTAAACCATAATGGGAACTAGTGGATCATCCTTATAAGCATAAGCCCTTAGGATCCAAATAGATATTCAAGAGGAGAATGAATCAAGTGGATTTATAGATAAGTATGAAGCTTGGCTTGTAATTAAAGGATGCAAGCAAAATAAAAGGTTCGATACGTACTCCCCAGTTACGAGAATAACATCAATTTGAGTGTCAGTAGCTATAGCAGCTTTTAACAATCTCAAAATACGATATTAAGATAACTTTCCTAAATGAAGATTTAGATGAAGAAATATATGGAACAACTCACAAGGTTTATAGTTCTAGGTGAAGAAAGGAAGGTGAGTAGGTTTGTTAAATCATTATATAGTTTAAAGCAATAACTAAAACAATGGCATCAAAAATTTGACCAAAATGATGTTGTCAAACAGTTTTCTCATTAATGAATACAATAAAAGTGTATACATAAAGTTTACGAATAAGGGACATGTCATTGTTTATCTATACATATATAATATTGTGATCTTAGGCAATAAAGATAAGATAACTAGAGTTACTAAAGCATGGTTGACCAGTAAGTTTGATATAAAAGATATGGGTGTAACAGATGTGATTTTAGGAATTAAAATTTCTAAATTATAAGATGGCTTAGTAATAATTTAGGATCATTATGTGAATATGATCCTAGAGAGGTTCAATAAGAATGATATCAATATAGCTAAAAACCTATAGATGTAAATTTACATCTAAAGAAGAATACTAATGATACAATATCTCAGGTACAATATTCGTGTATAATTGGTAGCTTAATGTATCTTATGAAAAGTAGAAGACCCACGATAGCTTATTAATTAATAAACTAAATAGATTTATAGACAATCTTAGAAAGGATCGCTAGAAGAACATGGTAAGCGTACTCAGATATCTGAGATACATCTTAAGTTAAGGATTGCACTATATGAGATATCCAGTTGTACTTAAAAGATACAATGATGCAAATTCGATATCCAATACTAAAGATTGGAAATCTAACAGTGAATTTATCTTTACTATTAGAAAACTTGTACTAACAGAAAAACTATACTACTTTGGAAATCTTCTAAATAAACATCTATAGCCATATCCACAATGAAATATAGGTTTATAGCCTTAGTTTAAACTGGAAAAGAAAGGGCTTCAAAGCTTTTTAGAAAATATTCCATGTTAGCGAAAACATGTGTCGGTAATATGTATACATTGCGATATCCAATCTATAATTGGTAAAGCACAAAGAAGTTTATATAATGATAAGTCTCGACACATTTGTCAAAGACACGATACCATGGGATAGTTACTCTCTAATAGGATTAGCTCTTTTGATTATTTAAAATCAAAGAATAACATTGGGGATCCACAAACGAAAGTTTAACAAAAGAGCAAATCTATAAATCGAGGGGAATGGGACTTAAGCCTATAAATCAAAAGATACATAATGGCAACTAACCTAGTTGACTGGAGATCCTATAATCTAGGTTTAAAGGGACAACAATGGAACTATGTTAACTTAGTTTAAGCATTGAAAGAGTTAGACGTTCTTCCTTATTCTTGTGGTGAATTAGTGTTGTCTACAAAGGAGTTAGGATTATTTATGCTTTTAATAATTCTTGTAGCTTGATGAAATCAAGTTGGGTATTGCAAGATACTTTTGCTAAGATATCGCTTATATAACATTAGACATGGCAATTTCTATGAGAATTAATAAGGCTAAATTCTCTAAGCACTTAAAGAAACTAGGACATGTTTGGGGCCAAAATGAACATAACCATGAGAACCAAAGATGTTTGGAGAGGGATTATGTGATACCTATTATCTTGGTTTAAAACAAAGGCTAAATAGTATAAGACATCAAGTTGACTAATTAGCCAAGTAAATCTGATAGTTGTTGTTATGGAAAGTTCAAGGCCAAAAACTATCTTTGTTGATGAAATAACTCTTTATAGTTATTTGCTATCATATTCGAAGTTAGTTTATCATTTTAATCAGACAATTTTCATTTATGTTTTGGATTGTTAGATACCAATGACATTTTAAGGGTGTGTAAATATGAAATATATATATATATATATGTTTATAAAGTTTTTCATATGGTATATGTAGGTTGTCATATATAGATACATGTATGTGATTATAACATACAATTGATATCCACGTTGAATGGGAAATTAATCTCATTGTGTTCATTTGAAGAGAAAAAAAAATTGGATGGTATTGATGCATGATGGGCAATCGTATATCAGTGAAGTAATGCCATGTTATGTGCTTTATATAAGCATGGTTTCAATGTTGGTTTGGGCTCCAATGGGCACCCAAGTTTTTGTGTGAAGGTTGAGGCCTACACAATTTTAAACCACACAGAAGCACAAGCCAAGCTGGGCCAGGCTAGATTTGTGCTTGGGTTAAAGGTGGTGTTGGCCTATCTTTTTTGGAGCCCAAACTTTTAGAATATTTTAAGCCCAGCCTAAACAACCATAGTGTTAAATTAAAAACATATCCATGTTGTATCTGTTCAAAAAAGGTTGTGCTTGAATTAAAACTTATCCAAAACAATGCTTCTTTGTTCAAATTAAAACTAACTGGAATTTTTTTGGTCATATGGTTTTTTTTCCATCTCTTTGCTTTATCCTCTGTCATTGTCTTCCTTTGGGAAAGTTTCTCATTAAGAGAGAATTATACTACATCCTTCTTGGTTCTTTGTTGTCGTGATTAACTATACTTGCAATCCGTGACACGATTGAGGAGAGTTGGAAGAATAAATTGCACAAAAATTGTCAAGCACCTAGGAGGTAGGCAATAATCGTCCTAAGGTCAAAGGTCTCTAACCTTGACTCAATCGATGTAATTTCGATTAAATGTTTCCTATAATACATACATTATTTATATTTTGTTCTACTTCATTTTTACGATTCTTGTTTATTGTAGTATTGATTTACGTGTATTTTATGTGTAAATTTTCTAACAATAACTAGATGATATATACTATAATTTATTCATAGCCAAATAATATAACATATAATATGTACATAATTTATACATATAATTAAAACCAAAATAACTAAGGACAACCAACATATAAATGAAAGATCTGATTGTCCAAAAAGAAAAATCACTTCCCTAAAATTTTGTTTATTTTTATTAACAATACTTTTTTTGGGTATTCGATAATTTCCTTTCAAAATAATGGTTTTGAAATTCCAAAAGTACCCTTCTCCAACTTTTTGATTTGATTGGCCTCTAGTCACTAAAAATAGCTTTAAAAGTGAATAGCTACTCGTTTAGCTGCCAAAAAGCTACTTGTGACAGCCAAAAGAATTCTTAAATGAGCTCTAAATATGCTTACATTGTTTTAGATGTAATAATTTAAATAAAAACATACCTCTAGCTATTGTTGATCAAGAATGCAACCTTGCTCTAAGTATACAAAAACAAACACCCGTATAAGCCTTCTATTCTATTTTTTTATTTTTGGATAATTACCTTATGATGGTGCACAAGCAATTTATATAGACTAGACTAGGAACCTATACTAAAAGACTAATTAGAGTTGTATCCTACCATCAAGGAATCTGTATTCTAATTAGTTACTAAAAATAGAGTTAAACTCTTATCACTAGAGTAGCTAAACTGAATTAGGATTTACTTTATAATTTCACCTTAATAATTTGATTTAAATATCTTGGTCTATTTATTATCATGTGGACCACATAAAGTCCAACATTCTCCCACTTGGCCTATATGATAAACCAAGAACTCGAATAGGTGATAATTAAATACAAAACTTTAACATGGCTATAAGTTACTCTAGCCTGACTCTCACTCAATTAAAGATTTCACATAGCACGAATCATGGCGGTAGTATTCTAAAATAAATATTCCCTTCCATGTATTACAATATATGATCATCTCTAAAAGAACACTTTATGAGATAATACTTTATGAATGAATTTTCTATAATCATTCAAGGTCCACTTGACATATAATCTTTATGTGCACAAACTGAAACATGTCTATAAACTCTAAGAATGTGAAATTAACATAATCAAAGAAGCTAAGATACATCTTGACAAATTTTAATTAGCCCCATATGATCCATATGAATTTTAAACTATTTTGTTGACAATGCTTTAGTCATGGGATCGTTTATCATTAAATTTGCACTGATCTGTTGGATATCCAATTCTTGCTTCTTTTTAGAGTCTCCAACCACAAACTACTTTATATCTATTTGCTTGCTGCAACTCTCACTTTTATCATTCTTAGAAAAGCATATGCATAAGAGTTGTCATAATAGTTCTGTAATGGCCTTGTTAACATTGTTAACAACTCTCAAATTAGAGATAAACTATCTCAACTTTATTGCCGTGATATTACTTTATAGTATAATTCCTTTGGCAGCTTTCATAGTCCAAGGCCAGAATTGATTTAATATCTGCCAAGCACTTATACTATAAACCTTATGTTAAGTTTCGTATAAACTTGATCATATATAAGGCTCACAATATTATATGCTTATTTAATGCCTTTCATATGCTATTTTTCTAAATTATTTAGAGATATTGGCTCAAATTGAAATATCCCCTTTACAACTTATGCCTTGTAGATGAATAGCTTTGTATCCTAATTATTTCCAAAACTATCTCGATATAGGCTTTCTAAGGTAGACTTAATGTCTTTTTAGACCTATCTTTATGAATCTTTATGCCTATGACACATGAAGTTTCACTTAAATTCTTCATATCAAAGTTTTGAGAGAGAAAAATTTTGTAATCAAAGCTGAATCACTTCTT